>PVKS010015737.1:0-45362 GCA_004027875.1 Aplodontia rufa
CATAGCAGCACAATTTACCATTGCTAGGCTATGGAAACAACCCCGGTGTCCCTCACAGGAAGAATGGATCCAAAAACTATGGTACATTTATACCATGGAATATTACACAGCAATCAGAAACAATGACATTGCAGGCTTCGAGGGTAAATGGATGGTTATGGAAGAGATCATGATGAGTAAAATCAGCTTAACCCAGAGATCTAAGGGTCGATTGTCTCCACTCATCTGTGGAGGTGGGGACTAGACCCTGGACAATGAGAAAGTTGGTCTAGTAGCATGAGTTAAATCCAGATAAGATGTAATGCTTTACAATCTAATACTTTTTTAGAATTATAATGGGAAGGGGAAGGGAGGGATAAGGGAGGGTAATTGGGGGGGCACTCCTGGGGATAATTGCAATATCCAGAATATATACACAATTTATACACATTTTATATTATTTTGTTAAAATCTTGTAAGGTTGTTCAAAAATTAAAAATTTAAAAAAAATTTTATGTGTCAAAGAACACTATCAATAAATAACCATTCAAATGAGAATTGATAAACAAGCTAAAGGAAGCCTAGTAGAGAAGAGGAAAAGGGGAGGGAAGGATGGAAGGAAAAGGTGGGGGAAAAGGAGGAGTATACTTTGTACTTCTAAGATACTAAATATTTCCCAATCAATAAAAACTAAAAAAGTTAAAAAATATATATATATATGTGTGTCAAAGGGAGATCAATAGAAGAAAGGGACCAGGGGGGTGGGATTAGGTGAGGGAAAGGCAAGTTCTAGGGAGTTCTAGGGACCAGCCACATTATACTGTTATATTGTTTGCATGCAGGAATATGTAATAACAAACCCCATCATTATTTACAACTATAATGCACCAATAAAAAAATGTGGAAAAAAAGAGGCTTTCAAAGAAGTGAAACAAAACTCTTACAGAATGGAAGAAAATAATGATAACTCAGGTATCTGATGTGGTACTAATACCTCATTTATAAAGAATTTTTTGACTTAATGATAAAGACAACCCAATTAATAAATGGTTAAGTAATTTAAAGACATTTCTCCAAAGATACACAAATGGCCAATAAGCACATGAAAAGATTCTCAACACCATTTAGTTATCAGGGAAATACAAATTAAATCTGAATTGAGGTACCCTTTCCCATCTGCTGGGATGGCTAAAACAAAAAAGACAAATGGTAAGAAGTTTTGGTAAAGATGCAAAGAAATTAGAACCCTTCTGTATTACTGGTGGGAATGTAAAATGTTGCAGCCACTTTGGAACATAGTTTGGTGGTTACTCAAAATGTTAAACAGAATTATTGTATGACTCCGGTATATATCTAAAAGAAATTAGAATATTTATACATGCAAACATATGTACACAGGAATATATTTTCTTCTTTCCCAAACTCTCAGGGGGAAACTACCCAAATTCATCAGCTAATGAATATATAAATAAAAAGTGATATATCCATACAACGGAACATTAATTAGTCATAAAAACGAAACACTGATATAGGCTACAACTTGGATGAACTTGGAAAACATTTATGATAAATAAAATAAGCTAGACACAAAAATGTCACATACCATATGATTTACTTTACATAAAATACCCAGAATAGGTAAATAACACAGAAGATTAGTGATTGCCCTAGGGCTGGATATGGAGGAAAGGTTAGGAAGGAAAGGGGAGTGACTGCTAAAAGGTTTGGGATTTCTTCCGAAAGTGATGAAAATGTTTCTAATGACCGTTTTCTAGTAAGAGTTTTGTACAACTCTGTAAATATACCAAAAAGCCATTTAATTCAGCCAGGTATGATGGTGCAGGCTGGTACCTAATTGGGAGGCTGAGGTAGGAGGATCACAAGTTTGAGGCCAGCATGGGCAACTTAGCAAGATGCTGTCTCAAAACAAAAATTAAAAAGGCTGGAAATGTAGCTCAGTGGGAGAGTACCCCTGGGTTCAATTCCCAGTATCAAAACAACCAAACAAACAAAAAGACCACCTCCCCCAAAAAACCCTCACTTAATTGTATACTTCAAAATAATAACTTTTATGGTATATGGTTGTTTCAATAAAGCTGTTATTAAAAGAAATAAATTCAAGATAAGAAACTTATTTGTGTGTCCAGTCAGTATTAAATATAAATAGCTATTACATAAATTGAAGAAAAATAATAATTTACCAATATCAGTAAAACATCTTCAAATTTTTTCCTTGTAGTTTTTATACTTTACATAATGCTTTCTATTACAATGAAAATATTCTGCATATTGAAAAAAAGAATGAATGCTAAGGATCAAAGAAACTGAGGTGCTTAACAAATCAAAAACTGAATAAAATAAGCATAGTGTAAAAGGCAAAGTAAAAAGTGATTTTGAAACGTATAAAATTCATCCCCCACAGACCTTCACCAGGACTCTATCTATACTACTATAAGACAGAAAACCAAGAAAGAGCAAACAGCCAATGCAGAGGAAAAGAAGAAAGTCCTGGGATAAAGGTAACTTCACTTTTGAGGGATGCCCTGTGTAGCAGCTGCATATAGCAACGAGTCAGGACTGGAGCAGAACAAGAACACTCTGGGAAGAAAAAAAGAAAATGAACCCAACAGATAACTAAAGCATTTAAACTTTCCAAATGGAAATTTATCCACGTAGAGGAAAGTGAGGATGAATTAAGAGATAATATAAAGGGCTGCAGTGGTAGATTGGTGGTTATGGTGCTTGCCTGGCATGTGCAAGGGCAGGAGTTCAAACCCCAGCACCACATACGCAACAAAGTGTTAGAGCAACGAGGGCCACATGAAAAACTAAATAAAATTGATTCTGTTTTTCTCACTTTCTCCCTCTCTTTAAAAAAAGAGATAATATAAAGAACCAAACAGGAGAGAGCAAAGGAAAAGGAAAATGATTAACATCAGGGAAAACAAAGTATACAAAAAAGAAAATGTAGTCAGTCAAAAAGCATTGGTCTAATTAATGAATGATATTACTGTAGTCATAAAAATGTAAACACTAAAAATTTGAAGGACACCTTGTAATTGAACTTTGTGAGGGAGCAGGCGGGAGCGTGGCTTCTGTATTGCTGAACAGCAGAGATCCCGCTGAGGGCACTCAGAGAACGCAAAACAGCCAAGGTGCCCAGCAGACTGCTGCACCTGCTGGAGAAGGCTGCCTTTTTCTCATTCACACAAAGGCTGGAAAAGGGCTACTATAGGCCGGGGGAAAGGAAATGTAGGTGAGTTTTTATACAGCCAGTCTTTCTCTCTCACAATTAGTGGATATAACAAAATCTGGGGATGAAAGAAAAAACAAAGCTAGAAATACCAGCATAAGCAAGTTCCTTAGAAAAAACGGTAACTATCAGGAAAAAAAAGCTAAATAAATGAAAGTGATTCCTCTTAAGAGAGTAGGAATCTGGGCTGAAGTAGAATGGTAGATGGCAGTTTTCCTCATTAAAAAAATTGAAATTATGTATATGCATGACTAGTTAAAAGAAATGAACAGTAAACTTCACACAACTGACGAGAAGTCATGCTCATTTGAATAGATACAGAGAAAATATTTGATATAACTGAATACTAAGTAACACAAAAAAATTTCCTTAGCAAGCTAGGAAGTAAAAGGAATATGTATAACTTGATATAGTTATGCTTTAGCATTAGGGACAGGACAAGAAGGCTATTATCAACACTCCTATTCAACAATGAATATCAAATATCTTATGAGTGAATGTTAAGTGTTTCAGCTAACATTAAGGAACAGAAAAAAGACGCTCCTCATGACAAAAAGGAAAACTCCTTGGTACTTAGAGATGAAGCTACTGAAAAATATGCAATGTCAATTTCCTGGGTGTAATATTTGCTATAGTTACAGAGGACATTGCCACTGAGGGAAAGTGGGTAAAGGGCATGGGGTGTTATGATTTGGATTGTAAATGTCCCCCAAAGGCACATATGTTAAAGACTTGGTTGACAGTAGGTAGTCCTACTGGTAAGTACCAGAACCTTTAGAAAGTTGGGCTTAGTGGAAGGAAGTTAGGTCACTGGGTATGTGCACCTGAAGAAGAAATTAGAACTCTGGCCAATTCCTTTCTTCTTTTCTCTGCTTCCGGGCTCCACTGGTGAATAGCCTCTTCTACTAGGTGCTCTCTACCACAATGTACTCATCATAGAACCAAAGGCAATATGGCCAAGTGATCACTGACTGAAACCTCAGAAAACATGAATCAAAACAAATCTTTCCTCCTTTTAATTAATTATCCCAGATATTTTATCACAGCAATGGAAAACTGAACAGAAAGGTTTATACATTTTTTCTTATCATTGCGTATGACTCCACAAACATTTCAAACTAAAAAGTAGAAACAAAAGACAAGTTTTCATGATGAAAACTACAGAAGACCCTAATACACAAATGACAGACCATGCACATGGGTGGTGAGATTTAGTATCATCAAGACACCAATTATCTCTAAATCAATTCATAAATTCAATGAATTTCTTAAAAAAAAAAAAGGTCAAGTGCATTCTTTTAAATCAAATATGATTAAGCAAACTCCCAGTGAAGAGTAAGCAATGAAAAGAAAAACCAGGTGTGGTAGTGTATACCTGTAATCTCAGTTACTCAGGAGGCTGAAGGAAGAGGATTGTAACCTGGAGGCCAGCTTGGGCAACTTTATCAAAACTTGGTCTCAAAATAAAAAAGTGCTGGGCATGTAGTTCAGTGGTAGTTTCCCTAAGTATGATCTCTAGAAACACAAAAAAAGAAAGAATAAAGAAAAGAAAACAAAAGCCTAGATAATTGTGGAGAACAAGGAGGTCAAAGGACTCACTAGTCAAGGTAATAAAGCTGTGGTATTTTTGAGTGAGGCTCTGGTATCCAAAGAGACAAAAACACCAAAAGAATAGAAATAAAACCCAGAAACAGACCCTTAATTAAGAAACTCCATATACAAAGGAAGTGAAATTTCTAATCAATAGGTAAAGAATGGATTATTAAATTAATAATGTTGGGATAACAAAAACAAATTAGACCTTTAGCGTAGGACAGAATATCTACAGACCTCAAAACACCAAGCTTTAAGACAGAAGATTGTTGAGAGTGGTTCTAGAACATGTAACACTCTTACAAGACTAAAGAGCAAGCCAGATAAAATGGCACATGCCTGTAGTGCTAGCTACTCAGAAGGATGAGGCAGGAGGCTGAGACAGGCTTACTTGATCCCACAAGTTCAGGACCAACCTGAGCAACAGAATAAGATGTGTCTCAAAAAATGAAATGAAATGAAGTAAAACAAAGTAAACAAAAAACTAGACTAAGGAGATCCAGAGAAGTAAACACTGAAAAACTCTTAGGTTAGATCAGAAGTACAACACACTCAGAAGAATACGTTGCATCACATTTTTAAACAGAATGCTAAATATTTACATGCCCACCAATATACACGGTAAAATTATAAATATAAGCAGAGGAAAGACATCCACTACCTCACTGGATTCTTCTTTGGGAGGCAAGTCAGCGATGGATAAGATGAGAGTTTCTAAGCTGAATTTGTAATGTTTTATTTATTTTTACCTTTTTTTTTTTTTAAAGAGTGAGAGGGACAGTGAGAGAGAGAGAGAGAAGCAATTTTTATTAAGTTTTTCATGTGACTTTCATTCCTCTGACACCATTGTGTACGTGGTGCTGGGGTTTGAACTCAGGCACTTGTGCATGTGAGGCAAACCCCGTAACTGCAGAGCCACCGCTCCAGCCCCTGTTTTATTTATTTATTTATTAAGAAAGAGGGACAGTGAGAGAGAGAGAGAATCAATTTTATTTAGTTTTTCATGTGACTTTCGTTGCTCCAACACTTCATTGTGTACGTGGTGCTGGGGTTCGAACTTGTGTGCTTGCGCATGCTAGGCAAGCGTCATAACCGCTGAGCCACCGCTCCAGCTCCTGTTTTATTTATTTTTAAAAATATATTTGAAATAAAGATAGAAAATGTTGGGGCTGGAGCGGTGGCTTAGTGGTTCTGGTGCTTGCCTGGCATGCGCAAGAATGCGGGTTCAAACCCCAGCATCATGTATACAATAAAGTCTCAGAACAATGAAGGCCACATGAAAAACTAAATAAAATTGATTCTCTTTCTCTATCACTCACTCACTGTCCCTCTCTATTAAAAAAAAAAAAAGAAAATGTTAATGTCTATTAATTCTGGGTGATGGGTATATAGGTATTTGATATTTTCTGTATATGTAAAATACTTTTTTTTTTAAGAGAGGGAGAGGGAGAGAGGGAGGGAGGGATGGGGGGGGAGAGAGGGGGAGAGAGAGAGAGAGAGAGAGAGAGAGAATATTAGTTTATTTAGTTTTTCATCTAATTTTCATTGCTCCAACATTTAGTTGTGTATGTGGTGCTGGGGTTCCAGGTCCTCACGCATGCCAGGTAAGTAAGATACTGCTGAGCCCCTGCTCCAGCCCCTGTAAAATACTTTTATTCCTTTCTTCCTTTCAACACTAGGGATCAAATCCAGGGCCTCGGACATGCTAGACAAGTAGTCTACCAATGAGTTATGTCCCCACCCTGAAAATTCTTCTAGTTTGAAAAAAAATTACAATAAAGGTAATCAATAGAAGAACTAAAAACAGATCAGATACTGGAAGCTAGAAGGGTGGTGGCAAAAATGAACTGAAGTTTTCTAATTTGTATTTGGGGGACAATAGATGTTATCTGTAGTTGGTGGATCAAGAAACAGCCACGACGGGGCTGGAGCGGTGGCTCAGTGGTTATGGTGCTTGCCTGGCAAGTGCGAGGATGAGAGTTCAAACCCAGCACCACGTACACAATGAAGTGTCTGAAGAATGAAAGTCACATGAAAAACTAAATAAAGATTGCTTCTCTCTTTCTTTCTCTCTGTCCCCTCTTTCTTAAAAAAAGAAAAGAAAAAAGAAATAGCCACGTCTGTATACTATTAATAGCTACAGAGTTGTGAAGGTAACCTACAACAGATCTAAAATCAGAAACAAACCAGGTGGAGAAAAAGCAAGAGTCTATTGTTTTTCATTTGAGTGTGTTTGACCATTTGATGTGTTATCATTCATATGCATCGGTTTTGGGGGGAAATACTATTTTAGAGAAAAAGACAAACTAAATTTCAAACTCTGAACATTTTAGGAAATGCTCAAACCATTTCTAAAAGAAAATTTCATATTAGAAAGTTACTAAAGCAGTTAATGACTCCCAGAAATTTCTAAATGTTTTATTTTAGTCAAAATGAGAATATTAGCTGGGTATGGTGGTGCACACCTGAAATCCCAGTGGCTCGGGAGGCTGAGGCAGGAGGACAGCAAGTTCAAAGCCAGCCTCAGCAACTTAGCCAGATCCTGCCTCAAAAGAATAAAAATAAAAATGGCTGGGAGTGGGCTGGAGTGGTGGCTCGGCAGTTACAGCACTTGCCTGGCATTTCCAAGTACACGACTGGTTCAAACCCCAGCACCCACGTACACAACTAAGTATCAGCACAACAAAAGCCATGTGAAAAACTCAATAAAAATTGATTCTTTCTCTCTCTCTCACTGTCCTTCTATATTAAAAAAAAAAGAAAAAAAAAGAAAAAAGGACTGGGAGTATGGTTCAGTGGTTAAGCATCCCAGGGTTCAATCCCTGGTAATTCCCCCATCAAAAAAAGAGAGTATTATATAAAACAGCAACACACTTCAGCAAATAAATCTACAGAAAATCAAATTCAAGTCCTTCAAATAACAAAACCAATTTACCCTGAAACAATGTTGTAGTTTAGAGCAGGATGGTCTTTTGAGACAGGAGTAACAAGAGGTTCTGGTTGCCACTCTTCAATCAATTCTTCCTTTTCCTACAGGAGAAAAAGGATTACAATACAGCATAGTGTTAATCACCTCAAACGGACTTCAGCAATCTCTAAACTATGGGTTGTAGCTGGGCACAGTGGAGTACACCTGTAACCCCAGCCACTTTAGAGGCTGAAGCAGGAGGATTCCAAGTTCAAGACTAGACTCAGCAACTTGGCAAGGCCCGCAGCAAATTAGCAAGATCCTGTCTCAAAATAAAACATAAAAAGGGATAGGGATGTACCTCAGTGGTTAAGCACCCCTGGGTTCAAATTTTTAGTACCTTAGTGCCAAAAAATAGTGAAACAAACTATGGGTTGCAATGGAAATGAATACACTGCTAGAAATACCCTTTCTAGTTGTTGTGGCTAGAACAAAACCAGAATCAGTTTCGAGTTTTGGGTATTTGCCTTTATCTCCTTCCTTTTCATAAGCTAAAAGTCCTATTCCATGCAGTTTTGTGGATGATCTGATGTTTTTCCCTCCTTACCATACACAACACATCAAGATTCTATTTGAGATGGGGGTAGGTAGGATTCTTTCTAACTCCAAATCTCCTTTGAGAAGACTACAAGGAGAACTTTCTCTCAGGTTTCAGAAATAGTTCTGATTTTCCCAAGCAATCCATATAATCTTCATATGGACAATGAAAACCTAGTAGTTTGTCAGATTGCTGCTTACTCCCAGCAAACCTAGGACCATACATGGCATTCCTTTGGATACTGACTTTTTCCCAATATTTTGCCTACCCTGATATTTCATTCCTCTTGATTTCCTTATATTTCAGAAGACATTTTAACATATCCTGTATAGCTGAATCACAATTCCTTTTTAGAGAGATATAGCAATTATAATTATAAGCCAAATAAAACAGATTTAAATGCATAAAATAGGGTTCTATTCAGTTATTAGAAAGAATGAAATTATGGCATTCGCTGGTGAATGGATGGAAATGCTAAGTGAAACTAGCCAAACCCAGAAATTCAAAAGTCTTATGTTTTCCTCTCACTTGAGGAAACTAGAGTAAGATAAAGGAAAAAGGGAGGGAGGGATAAGATTTCATAAAGAACAATCCAAATACAAATTAATAGGAGAACTAAAGGAAGTCTAGTAAAGTACAGAAAGCAGAAAGGGAGAGGGGAGGAAGGACAGTAGGTAGGGGAAAAAAGGGAAGGCAGGGGGTCATATACTTTGCACTCCTAGGAAACTAAGTAATTCCCATATGATCAATTTCAAAGGGTAATAAGCTGAAGCAAGGGACCAGAGGTTAGGAAGAGAAAGCGCTAGGGTGGACATTGGCCAAATTATATTGTTATATTGTGTGCATGTATAAATAGGTAAAAACAAATGTCATCATTATGTACAAACTTTAATGCACCAATTAAAAAAAAGAAAAAAAAACTGGAATGCACAGATTTTTATAAAATGAATCAGTGGTGCCCTTAAAAAAAATAAAAAAGCACAGATTTAATTTCCCACCTTGACTGTAAGATCAGATCGCTCTTGTAATTTGTAAGTTTTAGAGAAAAGAAGTCTGATTATCCAGAGTATTAGAATTCCTTCCAAAATAAGATGATAAGCAGGGGCCTATGAGTAAAAAGAAAAACAAATACAAAATAAATAAATGAAATAAAACACTTCCATAACCTGCACATAACACTGAGCACATCAGTACATACTGCCTCTCTTGAACTTTAACCTATTTCTTCTTACAACTTACTTTTGAAGTTCTCTTAATGTCTGTTAATTTCCTTTTCTGATTTCTAACAGCAGACACTTTTTCCTCCTCATGAAACATCTAATACTTCAGCTTTTCAAATATCTTTAGGAATAAAAGTGAAAAATTTAAAAGTAAAATCTGACCAGAAACCCAATATTTAAAACAGCATAAACAGTCATATCCTTCATGTTAATTTAAACTTTTACTAGTAGGAAATGACTGTAACAAAACATTTCACAACTTAATAAGCATTCTGTCACCTCCATCTATCTAACCAAAGAGAAGCTATTAGAATTATGTGGAAACCAGTTGCAATGATTCTTAAAATTTTGTACATCTTACTATATTTTCTGCATCCCTAATAAATCTCCTTTAGTCCTTGCTTTTTGTGGGGCCCAGAGGGGGAATAGCAGTGCTCTTTTCTATCATAGTCACCAAAAGTATATTGTGTTTTCTAAGTCAACAGGCACAAAGATACCTCAAAATTATCTATCTCAGATCTTCTGCTTAACTGCTTAACTGTATGTTTTCAGTCCAGGCTGACTTTATGTGGAACTAACCCCCCAGACAACAACCCCCCAGATCAACTAACCCCCCAGACAATTAGATATAGGGTGCTGTGTTCCAATGGGTTGTCACTGGAAATATCATTTTAAAAAAGGCATTCAGAAACTTAAGCACCAATTGTTTTCAAGCATTAGATAGAGAGTGACAATAATTCACCATAGCTTTAAAAAAAATAAATACACCAAGATTTGGAGCCTGGAAAAACTGCTGACAAATATGTAAACTTAAGTCAATGTACAAATAACTTTAAAACTACATATACTACACACACACACACACACACACACACACACACGGTTATTATTTTTTTGGGGGGGTACACCACACAAACCTCTCAAATACTACAAAGGACAAAGCAATTGGAGACAAGAACTGGAGTCTCTTCAAGATGAATTTTACAATTTGCTGATTCTTCCTTAAATGTAATTCATTTAGCAATCAGTCTCAATACACTTTGAGTTTCTCAATATTTGGAATTCAGCAGGTAGACATCTGCCCAAGTAACTAAACAGTCCTCTCACAAAGAAATCACTTTGAGATTTGATTAGAAACTATTAGTCTAGAGAACTGATAAATACCACAAATGCCACTTCTTTTCCTCAAGAAAAGCTACAACTCTCTCTGATGGTCACTTTCAGGGTGGAGAAGTTTCACGGTCAAATAGACTTTAAAGGGGGGCAAACGTAACAGAAAATTACTCATTTCTTTAAAAAAATCATTTCTTTAAAAATATTTCAGTTTCAGTAGCCTGTTTGTTCATTGCACTATCCCTAGTGTCTAGATATGTGCGTCCCAACGCCTCTGCCACTTTTCACATTTAAATTTGCATTTAAGTTCAGGGGCTGGAGAGGTGGCTCAGCGGTTCCGGCGCTTGCCTGGCAAGCACAAGGACCCGGGTTCAAACCCCAGCACCACGTACACAACTAAGTGTTGGAGCAGCGAAGACCATGTGAAAAACTAAATAAAGTTGTTTCTCTCTTTCTCTGTCTCTCTCACTGTCCCTCTCTCTTTAAAAAAAAAAATTAAGTTCAATTAGAAATTCAGATCTTCATGTTTATGCCCACATGTGGTTGTCACTACTGTACTGAACATATCTGAGAGAAAAGCAGCAGAAAGTGCTACAGGAGCACAGAAGCTCAGTTGTTAAACATTACCTTAGTATTCTGATATTTTATATTTCATATTATCTCACATCTCATACTGTCAGCCCTTTAAAAAACTTATTCTCTCCCTAAAATCTATTAAAATAGCTATATATGTTTATAAGGTAGAAAAATGGAACGTATGAGTAGGAAAGACAAACTATTTCATATTGTCCTAAATCATTCTTTTCTAATTCCTCTTCCCCCTGTTCCCGACAAAAACAGACTCCAACCTTTACAATGCTTTCTCCGATTAAGTGCGCCACACTTCCAAAAACTTCATTTCCCTAGGCCCTTCTCAGACCGAGATTTTCCACTCTTTCACCAGCTCCGTTTATACATCACTCCCTGCTCCATTTTTCCGTCAGCCGCTTCAGCGCGTTCCCTTCCCGCGCCCCGACCTGACCCGGAGAGGTGCGGCTCAAATCTAGACCTTCGACCCCAGCGGATCCCTCCCCACACCCTACGCCCGGCCGCCGGGACTGGGAACTTCGGAGAGGACTTTCGGCCAGGAACAGGGAGTCGAGACGTGACAGGTCAGGCTGCTGAGGCCTCAGACCGCAAGTCTACACGCGCCGTCTCACTCTCCCCAGGGCCGGGGTGTTCGAGGGCCTCCCAGGCCGCGGAGCCTACCTCGTACAGAGCCTGTACCATCTCCACCAGCACCCACTGCTCCGCGGCGGCGGCCATGGTCAGCCGCTGAGCTTCCTTCCGGAAGGCGGGTCACAGGTGAGTCAAATAGTGCGCGGCGCGGCTCAATGACGTCTCACGCCAGCGGGGGCGGAGCGCACGCGCGCTGGGCATTGCTGGGCGTTTGCGCATTGAGCAGCGAGAGGCCGGGGCGCACTGGAGGGATGGGGTAGGAGCTGGGGAAAGAGGGCCTCTGCTGGGGGCGGGGCTTAGGGAGCGGGTGCCGGGCAAAGCTGCGGGAAGTTAGTCCCACAGTTTGCTCACGGTGTGGGAGCAGAGGCTCTCGCTGCGGGAAGAATGGTATAGTAAAGTACCCTTGCCCTTGGCATTCAGCTGGGCGCAAAGAGTAAGACATGGCAACGTTTCTTTACTTTTAAATTACGTAAGTCTTTCAAGAAGGCATCATTTAAAAAAACCCCACAAATCAAGACAAAAATTTTTCACTTTACATAATAGCGTTATATATCAGGCATGGTCTAGGGCTTTGCGCATAAAGCAGTTTGTTGTGAGTCTTTTAAGATCCTTTGAATGCAAAGAGCATGCACATGCGCATAATTGGTTTGGGTTTCTTAAATATAATTCTGATCATAGGGGCAATATCTTGCTACAATTTACTTTTTTCTTTTTCTTTTTTTTAAAGAGAGGGACAGTGAGAGAGATAAAGAGAGAAACAACTTTATTTAGTTTTTCATATGGCCCTAGTTGCTCCAAAGACTTAGTTGTGTACGTGGTGCTGGGTTTGAACCCAGGTCCTCATGCTTGCCAGGCAAGCGTTGAAACCGCTGACCCACTGCTCCAGCCCAAAGAAAGAGAGAATCAATTTTTTATTTAGTTTTTCACATGGCTTTCTTACTCTGACACTCAGGTGTGTATGTGGGTGCTGGGGTTTGAACCTGTGTACTTGCACATGCCAGGCAAGTGCCTTAACCGCTGAGCTACCATTCCAGCCCCCTTACTTTTTTCTTGTTATATTTTTTCTAGTATCTTTTTTAACCCTGTCTATGTCCTTATTTTTAATGTTGGAAAGTATATTTCTTGGAATACTATCTTAGGGCATACTGCTTGGTCCATTTCATTCAAATATTTACCTATTGGCAAACGGTCATGTTTCCAGCTTTTCTCTTACAAACAATGCTGCCATAAACATCAGTGTTCCATGTGCATTTTTCTTTCTGGGCATTGTGGTTTCCTTAAAGTGAAATTTTAGTTAGAAAATGCCACTAACTTTGATAAATGCTGCCTATGTTTGGAAATGTATCCATTCTTGAATCCATGATATTAACCTTAAAAATTATTTTTATTTTGGTTAGTTTAATGGACTTAAATGATGCCTCTCTGAGCTTTATTTTCCATTCACCTTTACTCTTGAGGTTGAGCAACTTTTATGTTTATTGGCATTGGTAGAACATCTGAAAACCAATATTTCATATTCTTTGCATTTTTCTATTACTTTTCATTCTCTTATGAGTTTGAGGGGAAAAAAGTTCTCAATATCTTACATTTTTCTATTTCCTATGTAAAAATTATTTTTGCCCTGTTTCTGTCTAGATATCTGTTGTCTTTTGTTACTTACGTCTAAAATCTTATGCAATGTGTCTGTTTGTTCCCTTACTGCCTCTGGGTTTGTATCTTGCTTGGAAAGGCTTTCATTACCACAGCTATGCCTGTCCCAGTTTGGTGTTGCTTACAGTTAGCCCTTTACTCTAAAAATTGTATTTCTCTGTGATGAAAGGTATAGGTCTTAATATTTTTATTTGTTTTTTAAATTTTTTTATTTGTATTTTTTCCTGAAGAAATAACAGATTTTCCCAGTGCCATGTATTTGTGTGATCCCAACTTTCCTCAGTACTCTAGAGTGGCACCAGTACTGTGAGTGTCACTTCCACACCGATTTGGCATTATGAACCGCTAATATTGGTGCTCAGCGCACATCATCTGATGTCCATTCCTATGCTTTACACCTGGCCTCCCCCCAGGTGCTTTTGTTCCAACAGGCCTCAGTTGCATTTCTCAATTCAGGCTGCCAGACCATTCCTGCTATCTTGGGGAATTGGAAGTATCTGAGATCTTATCTTCTCTACAGTACTTAATAGTATGGAGGACAGATAGTTTCTCTGATATAATATCATGGTGCTTTGCTCCTCAATAGCAAGACAACTCTGAGGGGTGACTTGATCATCTCCCCTGAAGTTCTGAGTCAATGGCAGTGTCTTCAAATTCTTTGATACTAGCCATTAAGAGGTGAAGTCTATGTGCTGCTCATCCTTAGGAGGGCTTCTAAAATAGAATGTAGCCCCCAGCCCCTTGGGAGTGGTGGCCCACACCTGTGGTCACAGGCACTCAGGAGGCTGAGGCATCAGGATTCCAAGATCAAAGCCAGAATCAGCAACTTAGCCAGACCCTAAGCAACTTAGTGAGACTTTGTCTCAAAATATAAAATAAAAAGGGCTGGGGATGTGAGTCAGTGATTAAGCACCCCTGGGTTCAACCCCTGGTACCCCCTCCAAAAATAAAAATATAATGCACCTGCTATGTAAAGAGATCTTGTGGGCACACTTGGAGAAAGATGACCAAGGGGTCCTGCTGCTCTAGTTCTTAGTTGTATGAGTCTTCACCAGTCCAGGTGCTAGACAGGTGTTTGGTTACAACCACAATAGAGAGCCTGAGTGAGATATGCCCAGCTAAGCCAAGACAACACCAAAATTTATGAGCAAAGTAAATGATTGCTCTTGTCTTAAGTCACTGGTTTTTTTGTTATTTGTTTTTTAAAGAGAGGAAGGGACAGTGAGAGAGAGAATCAATTTTATTTAGTTTTTCATGTGGCTTTTGTTGCTCCAACACTTCATTGTATATGTGGTGCTGGGGTGAGAACCTGTGTCCTTGCACATGTGAGACAAGCACCACAATCTCGGAGCCACCATTCCAGCCCTTAAGCCACTTTTTTGGTATCGTTTACAGTAGATAACTGGAACATATACACTGTGGGACTTTTTCTTTTTCTTTCTTTCTTTTTTTTTACCCTATCTTGGCCTATTAGTTTTCTAGAGTTACCATAAGAAATGGTCATAAACTGGGAGCCTTGAAAGAACAGAAATTTAGTCTCTTACATTTTTGGAGGACAGATAGCCAAAATCAAGAAGTTAACAAGGTTGCACTTCCACCAAAGGTTCTGGGGAGGAATTTTTTTCAATTCTTCCAATCATGACCTTAATTTAGTTACATCTGAAAAGAACCTTTTTTTCTGAATAAGGCCACTAATATAGGTTCCTAGGATTAGGACGTAGACATGTCTTTTGGCAGGGTGGTGGGGGGTCCATCATTTAACCTGTGGCCTTCCAAATCCATATCTATTTTGTATGTAAAATCCTAACATCTCCAAAAGTCTCAACTCTTATCTATATACCAGTTTATAAGTCCCAGATCTCATAATCCAAATAAGATACAGGTGAATTTATGAGTATGATCCCTGTAGAACAAAATTTTTCTCCATCTTTTAATCTGTGAAACTAGAGAACAATTTTTTTCTTTCCCAAATACAATGATGGAATAGGTATATGATAGACATTCCAATTCTAAAAGGGAGAAAATGGAAAGAGTAGATTTCTAATCCCAATCAAATTAGAGACCTAGCAAGGCAAATTTCATTTGCTTTAAGGCCTGAGAACAATCCTCTGTGTCTTAAAGCTGCACCACATGGGCCAGTGGCTTCAATAGGCCTATATGCCCAGGGCAGTTTGGTAGGTCTCTGCCCCTGCATCTCCAGCCTTTATTTACCCTTATGCTCATTACTTTATCTGTTGTCATTCTTCCTTTCTATTGAAGGGCATCACAAGTTTATAGCTGAGTAGCTCTATCAGCCCACTTCCTGCTGATTTTAGGAATCTGACAACCCCCTTTCACTTTGTCCTGTCTCTGTCCTTTCAGATCAAGCTGACAGTTTCTGCTGATGTAACCATCTCAAAAACCTTGTAGGTCTCCGGTAAATGTCAGAAGACCCATTTTATCTAATGGTTCTCTCCAGATCATTTCTGGATAATCACATATATTTTCCTGACTGTTCTGAGATGGTTTAGCAGATTCATCAGTCACATACCAGACCTCTTCAGCAAAAAAATTATCTAAGAACACCTTGGCCCTCTCTATATACCACACTATTCTAGCAGCAGCAGATTTACTAATGTTAGTACTCTACAATATGGGTAGGCCAAGGAATTTCCAAATCATCAAATGCTGTCCTTTTTTGTTTAATAGTTCCTTGCTCAGTTTACTTCTTTTTTTCTTATGATTTAGTATAAGTAGCCAAAATAAACCATGTCACACCGTCAACATTTTGCTTAGAAATCTCCTCAGCTATATATTCAAGTTCATTGCTTAAAAGTTCTACTTTCCAGAAACTACAGGTCACATATTCATTGCCACTGCATCACAAGGATCCTCTTTCAGTAACATGTTCCATATTTCTTTCTGAATTTTCAACAAACCACCTTAATCTCCGTATTTCTACTCTTTGCATATAATGTGATATATATTCTCTAAGATGAAAGAAGCTTTTTCTATCAGAATCTATACTTCCTTTTTGCTCTTACCAGAATCACCATTTTTGTGTGGTGTGTGTGGTTCTGGGAATCAAACCCAGGGCCTTGTGCATGCTAGGCAAGCACTCTACCACTGAGCCACAACCTTAACCTCCAGAATCACCTTTGTAATACATATTTCTGCTCATAATCTCTTCACAAAAGTCTCTGATTTTTCTCCTAAGCCCTTCAGAATTCTTCCAAATCTCTACCCATTATCAAATTCTAAAGCCTTAGTTTTAGGTAATTTCCTCGGAGTGCAATACCAAATTATCATAAACTGGGCCACTTCAAACAAGAGTCATGTACTTTCTATAGTTCTGGAGATCAGAAGTCCACCTGCAAGGTATTGGCAAAGCCATACCCCCTATCAAGGTTTCAGGGAAGAATCTTTCCTTGACCTTTCCAGGTTTTGGTGGCACCAGGCTTTTCTGGGATTGTGGCTGCATCACTCCAGTTAATACATTAATCTTCATTTGGTCTTCTCTTTATGTTTCTCTTCTCTATGTCTCTTATAAGGAAACTTCTCATTAGTTTTAGGGCTCATCTTGTTAATCCAGTATTATTTCATCTTGAGATCATTAATTACATCGGTTATACCCCCTTTTCTAAATAAGGTCACATTCATATTTGCAGGTTCTAGAGTATATTGGTCAGGGTTCTTCAGAGAAACATCAATAGAATGGAAGGATGGATGAACAGATAGACAGATGATACATAGTTGATACATAGAAGACTGATTGCCAGATTTGGCTCGTAGTTGTGTAGGTAAAAAAAAAAAAATCCTGTGATCTACCATGAGCAATTTGGAGAAGTACTACCATATTCAAATCACAGCAGATCAGGTTTTTAACATCTGAATTTTGGGGGACACAGACATTCAGTCCATGGCACCTCTTATCTCACAGGGACTAGTATCTAGAATGTGCAAAGAACTCTTAAAACTGAACAATAAAACACAAATAATTCAATTGGAAAATGGGAAAAAAGACATGAACAGACATTTCTCCAAAGGGCATATATAGATGTTTTTTATGTTTATTTAGTGACAAGCATGTGAAAAGGTTTTAGCATCATTAATCAATAAAAATATTAAGATCAAAATTCCAGTGAGATACATACCTTTCAGAATAGCCAAAATAAAAACATTATGATAAATTCTGGTGAGAATGCAAAGAAATTAGATCACTTTTATTGCTGATGGAAATAAAAAATGGTATGGAAGTCCCACTGAGCTCCTGTACCGCTTCTACCATGTCAGGACACGGTGAGAAGATTCTGTCTGTGAACCTAGAAGTGATCTCTCATGAGGCACCAAATCTGCTGGTGCTTTGATCCTGGACTTCCCAGCCTTCAGTACTATGAAACATAAAATTTCATTATTTATAAGCTACCAGTATATAATATTTTTTGAACATACTAAAACTAGCAGTTTTCAACATACTGTTTTATGGATAACATAAAATATGCAGCATAAAATTATCTTAACCATTATTAAGTGAACAGTTCAGTAGTATTAACTATACATTATCATGCAATAGGTCTTTAGAATGTTTTGATCTTACAAAACTAAATTCTCTAACCATTGGACATTTCTGCATCCTTCTACTCTCTGGCAACCACAGAATACTTTATGGTTTTAGAAGTTTGGATATTTTAGACACCTCGGATAAGTGGGATCATGTAGTATGTATCTTTTGTAACTGGCTTAATTCACTTAGCATGATGTCCTCAAGTCTCAACTATGTTGTAGCATATAACAGGATTTCCTTCTTTTTTAAGGCTGAATTCCATTGGATGTTTATACTACATTTTAAACATTCATTCATCTGTTGATGGACATCTAGGTTACTTCCACCAGTTGGCTATTATGTACCATGTTGTTTTAATACATTTTAGCTTTGTGGATATGGCAGTTCAACAATTCATTTGGCTCATTAATCACATTCTCAGTCATCATTCCCTTTGTCTTCCTTTACTGTAAAGGAAGGAAAGCTAAATATTTGGATCTCCTGGCCATGTTCCAGAAGTAATTATAGCTAAGATTTATTGAGACATTTGTGTTGTTTCTACTTTCGAGCATTATGAATAATGTTATGAACACTTATGAACAAATTTTTATGTGGACATCTGTTTTTATTTCTCTTGGGTATATATGTAAGGGTGGAATTTCTGGATTATATGGTTAACTCTATTTAGCATTTTGAGGAATGCCAAACTGTTTTTCAAAGCTGCTGGACCATTTTACATTCCCACCAGTATGGACACATGAGGGATATGTAATGTGTTTCATTTATTAGGTCCAGTCATTGAAATAATACTCTTCACAACTATGCCTTTAACCCATATGGTTTGCAATATCTTGGAAAGAGTATGTTTAAACACTTCATAAATAGTTGACAGTTTGTTAAACACTTTGCTGAGCACTGTTACACTCTCTTAAGTAAATTCCTAGAATCGTCTTTTTAATAAATATGTACAACATATAGCCACATGTGTCCACAAGTACGTCCTCGTCAGCACCTTTTATCATCTGTCTTGTTGGTTATAGACATTATGGTGGATGTGAGGTGACATCTCATGGCTTTGATTTGCATTTACATAATCACTAATGATGCTGAGCATCTTGTCATGTGTTTTTTGGTCATTTATTTAGTTTCTGTGAAGATATGACTATTCAAATCCTTTTCTCCATTTTCTTTTCTTTTTCTTTTTCTTTTTTTTTTAAGAAAGAGGGACAGTGAGTCTGAGGGAGAGACAGAGAGAGAGATATGCATTTTTTTATTTAGTTTTTCATGTGGCCTTCATTCCTCCGACGCTTGTTGTATACATGATGCGGGGTTCGAACTTATGTACTTGCACATGCCAGGCAAGCATGGTAACTGCTGAGCCATTGCTCCAACCTCTCAGTTTTCTTTTAAGGGAGCGAGAGAGTGAAAGAGAGAGAGAGAGGAAGATAAGGAATCACATTTATTTATTTTTCATCTGGCCTTTGTTTTTCCGACACTTAGTTGTGTATGTGGTGCTGGGGTTTGAACCCGGGACCTCACACATGCCAGGCAAGCTCTAACTACTGAGCAACCACTTTAGCCCCTCCTTTCCTCAGTTTTAAATTGTGTTTGTTTATTGTAATGTGTCTAATTTGCACTTTCATTATGAATTACGTAACTTTCTTCAGCTCCATTGAATTACTCAGAATGATATCTTCAAATATTTCCCCTCATCTGTTCTATTTGTTACTCTGTTTTGAAACCGCTCTTCAACAGTTTTCAGATCTTCCATTTCTTTCTTACATCTCTCTCATGTTTACTCATCCCCCTGCCCATTTTCCTCCTCATTATTCTGCAATACACTGCAAGAATGTGCAGGCTGAAGTTCAGCTCCATAATTCACTTTATTATCGTATTCAACCATCTATTGGTTTTTCAAAATTGGAGTATTGTGTTTTTGTTGTTAAAGTGTCTTGGTGTCTCTTATTTATAAGTGGTTCTTCTTTCATAAGGCCACTTCTCTTCATTCACTCATCCAACCAATATCTCCTGAGGAAGTCTGTCTGAGAGATGGAGAAATGAACAAAGTGTCTTTCTTCATGGATCTACCCGAGGAAGCGGACAGAAACAAGGTGAGTAAAATACAGAGTATTTTAGATTGATAAATGGTCTAAAGAAGGGAAAAATAAAGCATTGAAGTGGGATTGTAGGGGTGTAGAATTTTGGTTAAGACAACTTGGGGAGCCTTTCTGAGGAGCTGAATTTTTACCTGAAAACTGGATAGAAATGAGTAAGTTAGCTCTGCAGATATCTAGTGTCTTTGTCCTTTTGTATGGCATTCTACAAGAATTTGTCAGCTTCTGTGAGCTTTGCATAATAATAGTACAAAGGCCACGCGTTTGGAGCCTTGCCAAAATGTGGAAGGAAGAGTGAGGAGACTCTGGAGGGCTGGGTGGGAGTGGACCAGAGGGAGTGGAGTGGAAGGTAAGGTCAGGAGTGGGTAGGAAACCAGATTTTGTCAGGTTTGTGGGTCACCCTGAGGACCCTGCTTTTCTCCAAATGGTGGTGTGAGGGCTTTTGGGTTTCCTTTATTTTATTTTTTAAAGAGAGAGGGACTGAGAGAGAGAGAGAGAGAGAAGAGAGAAAGAATCAATTTTTATTTAGTTTTTCATGTGGCTTCCGTTTTTCCGACACTTAGTTGCATACGGGGTGCTGGGGTTTGAACACGAATACTCGCACATGCCGTAACTGCTGAGCCACTGCTCCAGCCCCTCTTAGGGCTTCTGAACAAAGGAGTGACATTCTCCTCTCATGAGGCCACTCTGGCATGCATTTTGCCAGAATTGCTCTCCATGCTCTGTTGAAAATTCCCTGGTGGAAACATTTCAAAGTGTGTATCAGCCAGGGTCCAACCAGGAAAATATGAGCTACTTGAGTATTGAGAAAGCAAAACTACCACTTTGTTCTGAGCCTAGTCCTGCTGCACATCAGGCTGGTACTGGGCCCTCTTGGGTGCTGTTCAGTTTTTAAGGTACTTTCCATGCAAGCAGTGGCCTGAAAGGGCGGTTCTGCTCCTAGCAACCTGACAGCTTCATGACAGCCCCATAAGCACCTCATCATTTCATTTCTCCGATGCCAGAGATGGATGGGGCTGGTACCAGTCTTGTTCTTGTCCATCTGCAACCAGGGCACGTAAGAGAACAGAACCTGGTGGAGCCACCCACTCCTGCTCTTCAACTTGAAAAAGTGAAAACCATAACTCAAGTATTGACTTCACTTCTTTTCATCTTTGACTCAGCTGGTCTTCTACTTCTCAGCCCTGATCTCTTGTTCCAGAACTACCTGCTTGGTTGCACACCTTGATGGAGGTGCTGCTTTCTCTGGGACAGACTGTTCAGTCAAGCCTTGAAGTTCCGGAGAAACTGCAAATCAGGCAAGTAAAAATCAGAAACATCTTGTCTCTTAAATTGATCAGTCTCTAGTTTTAAAAAATTGATCAAGTCTAGTGCTTTGGGCCTACTTTTTATAGGTTCTACTCTTTGAAGGAAATCAACTTGATTTCTGTGTTAAAGACCACCATGGATATAACCATCATATGACCAAACTGCTATTTTTCCACCAAAGAGATTGATGAGTAAATTGACTATAACCTTTCTATTGATTTTCTGAAGTACATAATGATGTCTCTTTTATTCGGAGAGCAAGTTCTGAAATCAATACTAAAGCAGTTTGCAGCATTTTAAATAATAGTATTTCAGAAGAATCTTTTTGGGGGATGGTACAATGTGACATTTTCTTTCATGTATACATTGTGTAATGATCAAATCAGGGTAATTAGCATATTCATCATCTCTACCATTTATCAATTCTCTGTTGTGAGAACTTTCATAATTCTTCTAGTTATTATGAAATGTACAATATATTATTATTAACCATAGTTACACCACTGTGGGATAGAACACCAGAACTTATTTCTCCTATCTGCAAATTTATACCCATTACATAACTCCTCCCAAATATCTACTCCCCACAACCCCAGCCCCTGGTAACCATTATTTTACTCCCAGCTTCCATGATATTAATTATTATAGATTGTACATATGAATGAGATCATGTGGTACTTGTCTTTCTATGTGAGGCTTATTTCACTTAACCTAATGTTTTCCAGGTTCACTCGTGTTGCTGCAAATGATATGATTTTATTCTTCGTTAGGACTGAATAATATTCCATTGGGTATAAGTACCACATTTTCTTTAATTCATTCATCCACTGATGGACACTTAGGTAAAACAGAGGGATTTTAGTAGGGACAATGGCAGAAGCAACAAGGAATAAAGGGGATAGCGAGGCAATCTGGATATCACCAGGGGTTTTTGTTAGTCTTCTACCTGCCCACAGAGAGGAGGGGTTTTACTGTATTGCTTTGCAGATGATGGCCTCTCTGGAGAGATAGCAGTCCTAAATTGCTTAATCTGCTGCTGACCACCTTGCTTAAGTGGGAAGAATGAGCTTCCCAGGCTACCCTGTCTCTTTTCAGTCTCCTGTGGGTGGGAGCCTGAGATCCAGCCAAGAGGAGAGGGGAGGAAGGGAAATGCGACCTGCAAGGACCAGCCTTCTGTGTCCGCAGCATAGGGCAAGGGCTGTCTTTGTGGGAGAACTGGTAATATCCTGAAGCACTTACTTTGATTTGCTGATGGATTAAATGAAGAGTATGAAGAAGACAGAGGCATCAGGGTCATGTCCTGACAACCAGAAGATGGTTTTGCCAATGACCAAATGAAGGAGATTACAGGAAGAGGAGGTCTGGGATGGGGGAACACATCAGGTGCTCCATTTTGAATGTAAGTTTGCTACATATAGCAGGCTGCAAGGAGAGATGTTAAGAACCAACTGGATTAACAGTTTCCTACCTTATTTAAGGCAAGAATAGAGATGAGAAGAGGCTGAAGGTCCAAGACCCAGCTCAAGGCCAGAAAAAGGACAAAATTGGAGCCTTAGGCAGGTCAGAGAAAGACCAAAGTGCTTCCAGTGTGACAGTGACTGTCTAGGTAAATGTTGCTAAAAGGTCCAGAAGTGACCATGACTTTACCAATGTAACTGTCACTGGTGATCTCAACCAGAGCAGTGACAATTTGATTAGTTTTAGTATCAGTAAAAGATGGGAGAAGAAAAACTGGAGGTAGGAAGCATGAACAACTTCAGTGTTCCTTTGAGGATACCATTGTACATTTTCCAATGGTGTCTTTGGGACATTGGTTCCAGGTCTCCCAGTAGATACTAAAATCCACAGATGATCAAATCCATTATGTAAAAAGGTATAGTATTTGCATTTAAGCTACAAACATCCTCCCATGTGTATTAAATCATCTCTAGATTATTTATGTCTAATATGATGTGAATTCTGGGTGTTATGGTTTGGACCTGCAATGTCCCCAAAGCGTCTTGTGTTGAAGGCTTGGTTCCCAGCTGCTGCTGCTATAGAGGTAATGGAAACTTTGGTGGGGTGCTGGTTGGAGGAAGTAGGTCACTGGGACCATGTCCTTGATGGGGTTACCCTGTCCCTGGACCGTCCCTCTCTCTCTCTCTTTGCTTTCTGGCCACCATGATGTGAGCAGCTCTTCTGTACCAGGTGCTTCCCACCATGGGGTTCTGCTTTACATGACAGGTTCATAGCCTTGGGGCCAACTGACCATGGGCTAAAACCATGAGACAAAATAAAGCTTTCCTCGTTGTTAATTGGTTATCTTGGATATTTTTTCATAGTGTCATAAAACTGATTAACATGTAAATAGTTATTATACTATATGATTTAGAGAGTAGTGACAGGAAAAATGTTTTGGAATTTTTTTTTCCAATTATTTGTGATCTGAGATTGGGTGAATCATGGATAAGGGAGTCCATAGACACAGAGGGCTAACTGTACTATGACAGTGTTTATAAGTATTTGATTTCTTAACAGTTTTCAGAAGCAGTAGATTTATTGTAGGTGTTGGTTTTCCTCAAATACTTGATAATTTTGGGTTATATGCTCTTCTTTGAAAAACTTTATATGCATTTATTTTACACTAAATGCATTCCATAGCATGAGTTTTGTTTCTCTGGTGATACTTTTTATTATTATTATTATTATTATTTTGGTGATACGTTTTCTTCCATGCAGCCTCCTGTTTTGGTTTAGGGACAATTTCAGTGAGGATCATCTTCAGGTGGCAGGTGGAGCTCATGTGCAGGTTAATCTGACCCAGAGTTCTGTATTTGGCAGTGTGCCTCGGGTACCTTTTCACCTGGATATTCTCAATGACCCAATAATCTACACCAAGCCCTTTACATGGGAGCATTATACATTGTATACATGTATCATATTGCCACACTGTACCTCGTAAGTAAGTACATTTAAAGTACACAAATAAAGAGGTATGAAGATTCACCTTGGAGTACACTTCTAGGTATTTTATTTATATTTGGTTTAAAATTGTTTTCTGCTTTCTCTATTAACTACATTTCTCAGGTATTATTTCTAGTTGATTGTATTACATATCATTTTCTGGTTAGATATTTGAAAGAAATGGAAGTTCTAAAATTCTAAATTTCCAATTTTTCTCTTCTTGGACTCTTGTCTACAAAGACTGAATATGTAGATGGTTATATAGTGTCACTGTTTACTGTAGTCTCTACAAAGATTTTATTACGGTTCAACCCCTTTATATATCTGTATTTTCTTGGTTTTTAAATAAAAATGATTATCTGAGAGTCACCATGGAGTTGAGGAAAACATCTAGAATGAAAGACCAACACCAAAATAAAGAATAAAAAATGTAGAAGTAAGGCTGGAGCGGTGGCTCAGCGGTAGAGTGCTTGCCTGGTGTGTGTAAGGACCTGGTTTGATACCTGCACCACATACACAACTAAGTGGAGGAAAAACAAAAACCAGATGAAAAAATAAAATTAACTCTTTCTCTCTCTCACCCCTCTCTCTCTTAAAAAAGTTTAAAAAATGTGGACATATTGGCTCATAAGTTGTAACAAATATGCCATTGTAATAAAAGCTGTTAATACTAGGAAAACTGGGTATGAGGGTATATGGGAACTTTGAACTATTTTCACATTTTTTTTGTAAATCTAAGATTTAATATAAATTGTTAAATGTGTATTAAAATATAAAGCATATTTAAAAGAGAACTTGGGGAAACAGTTTAATCCTAAGAGCCATAGAAAAAGTGTATAACTCATTTTCAGAGGGAGAAAAGAATATATTGCACCCATGAATGGAAAAATGTGCTGTATAAAGGGGCATCCAGACAGAAAATGCTCTTGGGAATTGAAAATACATAATCAGAAATGAAAGACTGTATTAGAAGCCATAGGAGGGGGGCTGGAGCGGTGGCTCAGCGGTTTCAGCGCTTGCCTGGCAAGCACGAGGACCCGGGTTCAAACCCCAGCACCACATACACAACTAAGTGTTGGAGCAACGAAGGCCATGTGAAAAACTAAAGTTGTTTCTCTCTTTCTCTGTCTCTCTCACTGTCCCTCTCTCTTAAAAAAAAAAGAAAAAAGAAAAAGAAGCCATAGGAGGTAAAGTTAAAGAAATCTCTTATAAATTCAAACCCTAAACAGACATTAAGAGAAGAATTGTGTGGTTTGGATCTGGAACATCCCGTAAGGGCTGATATGTTGAACGCTTGGTCCCAGTGCAACAGTGCTCAGAGATGGGGCTCTGAGGAAATGACTAGGGCATGGGCTCTAACCTTATCAGTGGATTAGTCCATTGAAGGATTCATAATTCAATGACATTATCAGGAGGTGATGGGAACTAGAGGATATGGGGACTAATTTGAGGGTCACTGTGGGTGTGTGTGCTCTGGAAAAGCATATTGTATCCCTGGGCCTACCCCTCTTTTTCTCTTTTGCTTCCTGGTCACTATTCAGTGAGGGCTGCTTTGCTCCATCATGCCATGTTTACCATGCTGCTCTGTGTCAGCACAGGCCCATAGTCCTAAAGCCTGCAGACCATGGAGTGAAACCTCTGAAATTATGAGCCAAAGTAAACCTTTTCTCTTTTATGTAGTTTCTCAAGTATTTTGTCACAGCAACAAAAACTGACTAACTCAGGGATGAAAGATAAAAGAACCAGTTTTTAAACTGAAAAATTCAAATACTCAAGTTCCAGAAACAGCAAAAGGACATGTTTCTAGATTAAGAGACCCTGTCAAGTGACCTATACAGTGATTCTAAAGAGCTCCATAACTACTCATACCATTGTGAAACTGAAGAATAATGAGAATAAAGAAAGCTCCTAGAATTTCCAAACAGAGGATAAAGGACAGATCATATCAAAAGGATAGTTATATAAATAGCATCACTTCTCATTAATGGCTCTGAAACCAGATAATGCAAAGAAAGAAGGAAGAAGGAGAGAAAGAGGAAAAAGAAGGGGAGGAAAGGGAAGAAGAAGAGGAGGAGGCAGCAAGCAGCAACAGCAGCTAGACAATGCTTTGAAATATCTGAAGGAAACGATTTCCAGCAAAGGACTCTAACACTACTGAAACTATCCATTAATCATAAAAGTAAAGACAAAGTATATATTAAGCACAGAAGGTTAGGTTTTGCTGTGGTAACAAGAAACTTCCAAATCTCTGTGGCTTATACACAAAAACTGATTTCATGCTCATACTACACCCTTTGTACTCTAATAAGTGGGGGAGATTGGATTCTGCAACTTGTTTCCCTTTTGCATAATCCAGGATGGCAATATAGCCACTGTTCTGAAGATTAATTATCATTAAGTTAGAGAATGCTCTGGAAGTGAAGTGCTCTGTAATGAAAGTGACATACCAGATCTACTCAGGAAGGGTCATGGAAGGATCATTACCCTAGCCTGGATGACAAAGCTAGAAATATTTGGTTAATAGCACTGATTGTTACAGCAGAGGTTCTTAAGCATGGATCTCCCATACATCCTTTCTCAAGACTCCTGAGTGATATGCTATTTGCAAATGAGTAAGCATACCAAGACAACATGGCCTGGAACATCCCACACAGAAAGGAAGGGGACGGGATCCCAGGATCACAGTTGTGACCAATTAAAGTGTGGCCAACAAAGTGGATTAAGGGGATGGAGGGCAGAAGAAATGGAGCACTGGGTCCTACACCAAGTAAATTAATAAAAGGAAGTGACTGGGTTGAGGAGAAAAATGTTACAGAGAGGAAAGATCATCACTGCTTGGCTTAACAGTGGAAACAGCTTTTAAAGTAATTTAAAAATAGAACACTGAGAAGCTGCAAGGAGGAGAAAGATGTAAGAGAAGTAACATAAGAGACTTACACCTTTCTGTTCTTTATATGATGTTATTGAACAATGGAAAAAACTAAAACATAATTAGCAGAATAGCATCCTATCTTTAAAGTTTGAGGAAATTTTCAGAAAAAGGAACTAGAAAGAGTAGATTGCCCTTTGGAAATGGGAGCTAGGATGGGGAAAGGTGGACTAGTACTGTTGTGTTTTTTTTTGTTTGTTTGTTTGTTTGCTTTTTTTTTGTAAACCTTGTACTTTCATTTGAGTTCTTAAACTATACCATATGTACTATTTTGATAAAAGTTAAAATTAAACCAGAATTATGTCTTTCATTATCCTGTTACAATATTTAGATAATGTGTCAAGCCCTGTTCTGAAAGATTGATGTGTTTTAACAATGGAGTGGCGTCTTATTGTGAGATACAGAGGGATTTCTGTTTGGATCTAAAGTCAGTTTTTCATGCTAAGAAAATTAACACTGAAAATTCCTTAAAGCTCTCATGAGTCTGGTATATTAAACATGTGATTTTATAAACACATCCTTGAATCCCTTCCTGTAACTTTTCCTCAGATAATATTCCTGAAGGGTCCTTCATTCATTATTCATTCATGTTTTAGTCTTTGGGGTATAAAATTAAGATATTCATATTCATAAATTTAAAAAATAACTTATCATTCATTTATTCATTCATCATTTATTTCCCACATTTTCATCCCTGTCCTTCCGAATTCCTGCTCTAATGTCTTTATACTTGTAGCCTTGCAACGTGTCCAGTATTCATCAGGGTTTTGGTTAGTCCTGTCAAATTTAAAAAGTGAGATTTAGTTTACTCCTGAATGGCTCCAATCCTGTGGCACAACAAAGCCTTTGAACACCCTGGTTCTTTTGAGATCTTTGCTCTGCCACCCATCAGAGTACTACATTTCATTTAAGACAGATATGAAGATCATTTGAAGACCAATATTTCCCTTTGCTTATAAGACAGCAGTCAGTAGTAATCACATTTCTATGTTAATGTCCAGGCAGAGGGAGAAACTGTTTTTTTTCCCTCCTTGAAAGCAAAGAACCAACTTTCTCAGAGGAGTCCAATTGGCTAAGTTTGGCTCAAGTTAGCCCCACCCCTGAATCAGTGTAAAGAAGAGAAGAAATTACTATAATAAGCCCTCCCCTGAACTGAGATCTGTCATTCAAAGGATGTTTGGAACCTTTGACAACTTTAAAGTCACCTGTCCTTTGTTTTCCTACAATCCATTTAGCACAGCAACTTCCTGAATATATCTCTTATCACTTAAAATTCTTCCATGGTATCATATCTACCAAGAGTGGCCCTCCCATGGAATTATACCTTCTGGCATTCATGCCTTGAATCTGGGTTGGCTTTATATTTTATTTTGCAATACAGTATAATAGAAATGGTGCCATCTACCTTCCACAAGTATCTGTGGAAGCAAAACAGAGCAAAATAAAAAACCTTAGGGTCTCTACCCGGTCTTCTAGGATCATTTTTAGGATATGCCCTCTAGCCAGCCACCATACAATGAGATTCCCAAGCCACATTAAGGGACCATGTATAAGCATAATGGTTAGCAGCCCCAGCTGAGCTCCCAGCCAATAGCCAGTATCAACCACCAGCCATGTCAGTTTTCCCCCTTGGAAATCCAGCCCAGTGGAGCCTTCAGCCAGCTACAGCCCAGCCTTCCAGGAAACATGTGCAAGACTTCAAATGAGAATTATCTGGCTGAGCTTAATCAAACTACAGAACTGTGAGTGGTAATATTAAATTGTTTTTTGTATCATTAAGTTTTGGGATGGTTTATTATCAATTATAGATAACTAAATGGACACATGTATATTAGTTTGGTTTGCATTTGGCTTTATGACAGTACTTGACCACTAGCAACTTAAAGTGCTATGGCTCAGATGTTTGTTCCTTCCAAAGTTCATGTTGAAATTTAATTGCCATTGTAATAGTGTTAAGTGGTGGGATCTTTAAGAGTGATTAGGTTTTGAGGTCTCTGCCCACATGGGTGAGATTAATGCCTTTATAAGTGAATGAGTACAGCCTCCTTTTGCTTCTTTCCATTTTTTGCCTTCTGCCACGTGAGGATGAAGTGTTCTCACCATCTGGAGGACACAGTGTTCAAGGCACCGTCTTGGAATCAGAGTCACCAAACTTGTCAGTGCCTTGATGTAGGACTTCCCAGGCTTCAGAATTGTGAGTCAATAAATTCCTGTTTATAAATTACCTAGTCTGTGGTATTCTGTCATAAAATGCAAATGGACTAAGACACAGAGGCCTAATGATCTCACATACCAAGAAACCTGGGGGAGGCAGTTGTGGGACTTGTTAGTGACTCAGTAATGTTGGTGACCTAGACTCTTTCTATATATCCATTCTGCTCTGTGTAATTAGAATCATCATTGATTCCAAATGTCACATAATCACATTAGAGTCAGGAAGAGAGAGGCAGGGCAAAAAGGATCTCTCTTTTCAAGGCTCTGAGGTTTTGTCTGGAAACCTGATTTTTCCTGGGAAGTACCCACCATGTTCCATTTATATTCTGTTAGTCAGAACTGGGTCATATGGCCACCCCTTGACCTGTTGCTAGAAGAAAGGGGATAGAATTTGCCCACCCATCTTAACTTCTTTTCAGGGCCTGGGGACCAGGCCAACCTTCACTGAGACTCAGGAATCTCTGCCCACTGCTTGAATAAAATAGAAAGAAGGGGTGGAATTGATTGTGCTACCATACCTGCTGTACCACTAGATAAGGCCCAGTTTGTAATAATCACTTTGCTCTGTGCTCCAGCACCACGAGCCTTTCTGGTTCTCTCTCTGTACTTCTTGTCATGTGCCATCCTCCACATCTGGATGCTGCCTTCTCCCAGCCACCATTCTTACCTTCAATCTCAGCTCAAATGCCATTTTCCTAGGAGCTTTCCCCCTTTTGAGTTACATATCCTCTTAGGACTATACTTTCTGGCTCCATAATGAAGCCTAACTATGTAAATGTCTATTTTATGGGTTAGTCTGGGCCTTCTTCGTAGGCCAGAGATTGGTGATGTGACAATATTTTTTCACTGTATTCTGAAGTATCTAGTAGATAATAAATAATTATGGAATAAATGAGTGATTGTGATTTGTTCCCTCGATTTCACCCATCTCTCTATGCTGGTGTTGTGTAAACACAGAAGTCATTTTTAAAAGTTATTCTGGGTCCTAAATCTTGAAAAAGTTTAAAAGGGTTGGCTTAAATTGTTCACACAACAAATTCCATTTTGCTTAAATGGGAACATATTTTATACTTGATGAAATTTATGTTTCTTTATAGGACACTATAAATAAGTAGTGTATAATGATACAAAATGTTATTAATCTTTCAGTTCTTATATAACAGTGTCACATACTGGGGGAAAAAAAGAGTCCTAATGAACACATTTAGAACTCCTCATTAAAGATGGACTAAGTTGATTGCTGAGAAACTAATGTGTTTTATTAGTATACCAACCAGGGTGATCCTGTGATTTTTGTTTCTTGGGGAATTAAAATTTAATAATTAGAGGAAGTCTTCAAAGATATCACTTTGGTGGTGGGCAAACTTCTGGGCCATTTTTCTACAAATAGATGTGAAAAGTAATCTTTCTATATTTCATTAGAGAGAGGGAAATGCTGCTGTAAGTTATGTCTTGCTCCTGCTCGTGCCTCCTGTACATGCTATCATTGTCACTTTGGGAAAGTTGCTTAATCCTGCTGTACCTGGTTTTTTTGATTGCCAAATGAAGATAAGATTGTAATGAGGACTGGGCAAGTTAGTGCATGTAAAGTGCTGAGGACAGTAGCCTGTCAATGCTATCAATATTCTTGCTTTGATTATTATTCCCTATCTAGCATGCAGGATCTCAATGCACAGTCACCAAGAACCCTGAACCCAGACTCCATTACTTAACTAGCTCTAAGACTTTTGGCAAACCTCTGTTTTCTCATCCATGGAATGGGGTATTAATATCTACTGATGGCATAAGGCTTGCAAGAAATTGAGCTGTGGTTAGAGGCACTTGGAATACTGCACTGCTCTTTGGTATGGCTCCTCAGATGCCTCAGCTGACAGGAAGCCATAGTCCAAGCTTGGCCATCCAGATCACCTGGGACTGCAGGGCAGGAAGGACATCCAGGACATTGGCAAGCCATCCAGGTCACGTTCAGTCATGTGTCAGAGGAAACAAGCCAGGGCCTGAGGGGGAAGGGATAAAATCACTTATTTGAAGGCACCCAACCAGTTAGAGACAAAAATAAGAAGAACTTAGGTTGTAAAAGAAAACTATAATGTGTTTTATAGAAACCATACCATTGGCCCTGTGCATGGTTGGCTTCCACATTGGTGCGTTGATTCAGTCATGGCTCAGGAAAAAAAAATGCATCTGTACTTAACATGTATAAATTTTTTATTTTAGGGCCAAGGACTGAACTCTGGGCCTTGTGTGTGCTAGGCAAGCGCCCTGCCACTGAGCTAAATCCCCAGCCCCCTGAACATGTGTAAAAATTTTTTTATCATTATTCTCTAAATAATACAACAAAACTAAAATATAATAACTATTTACTTAGCATTTATATTTTTTACATGTAATAAATAATCTAGATATAATTTAAAGTATACAGAAATATGCATATCTGTTATAGGCACCACATTCATGAGGTGTCCTGGATCCAATTTGCCTATGGATACCAGAGAATGACTATTCACATTGTGTTATTTTGCAGTTGCATAGTGCTTTTTATTGCAGGATTTGGAAATACTTCCTGGTATCCTGCTGTTACTATTGTGGCATACAGAGAAGCAGGGATAAATTAGACCAAATAACCAGTATACTTTTACCCCTAACTATCTTCACAAATCCTGTGACACATAAGAGTTTTCTCTGGTCCTTTCAGAGAAGGTGAGAGGTGTGGGCTGGGGCAGCTGTGATCTGTGGGGTCCTAGGACAGTGGCTGCCCCCACCAGGAGTTCTGGCATCTTTCCAATTTTGGTTTTTATTGAAAAACCAAAATTTTAAAATCAGCACTCTTTTATACTACTATTGTACATCTAAAAGGAATATCTCCAACACATGTTGAGGGCTAAATCAAATAAATATTTGGAATATAGAAAATGGTCTCAGTGCCTGACCTCTCTTGGTGGCCCACTGAGCCACATGGTAGGGGTCCCTGAGTGACCCTGGGGTGACTCAGGTTACTGAGCCAGCTGTGGGACCAGGATGACTCTACAACAGCAGGCAAGCTATTTCTGTCTTTCAGATGAATAGCTACCACTCAGCATACTACGGCTGTTCCTGCAGCAGGCATTGCTGCTGACCCAGACACCATGTCTCTAAAGTCAGCCTGGGTCCACCCTGTTTCCTGGGGCACTCCCCCCACCCCTCTGCCACACACACATACTCCTGCAAAGAATGGGATTTTACCCACTTCTCAAGTCTGCTTTTATTTCCAAAGGAAGCAATTTAATCAGAATTTAATTTTCAACACAAACAAATTTCCTATGGAAGGAAAAGATAGTGAAGGTTCACATGAGATCTGAAAAGATATTTAATAGAAAAGCTGCTTATGGGACATGTGTTTGGTGTTTTTTTTTTTTTTTTTTTTCCTCCAGAAGGGATAGCCACATGTCTACCTCATTTTTCTACTGGTGGCCATACAGGACAGAACAGTGAATATCTGGGTCCTGGGGCCTAGATGAAAGAAAATGTTATCTTGAAGGTGAATTTCTGATCCTTATGGGATTCATGCTTAGTGTTGAAATCAGTGCAGATGAATACAGATGCTTGCCTGTCCCCTCTTTCTGCCCCACTGATTGAGAAGAATGACCTGCTTTTCATAGGCAGGATACTTTAATGCCTTCAGCGTTTATTTCCATTTCAGAATGACTTACACTCATGCACAATAGATGCCTTACAAGTTTTTACATTAGAATCTAGATATATATTCACAGATCTGCACACACTTACATATAACCACACATTCATACATATATTTGTGTGTGTGTATGTGTGTGTGTGTGTGTGTATATGTGCATAGTTGCCCTTGGGTATTGGGGGGAGGGGCAGGGCATTAGTTGTCAGGCTCCCTGTGGATACTGAGATTTGAGCATGATCAACTCTTTGTATAAACTGACATAGTATTTGCATGTACTCTGTATTCTTTGAATCATCCTGGATTACTTATGATGCCTAATATAATGTGAATGCTATGTAAATAGTTGTTGTGTAATGTTGTTTAGGGAATAATGACAAGAAAGAAGTCTGTTTATATTCAGTATAGACAAAATTTTTTCTCTGAATATTTTCTTTTTTAAAGAGAGGGACAGTGAGATAAAGAGAGAGTCAATTTTATTTAGTTTTTCTTGTGGATTTCATTGCTCTAAGACTTTGTTTTTTCATGATGCTAGGGTTGAACTCACATCCTTGTGCGTGCCAGGCAAGCACTATAACCGCTGAGCCACACTACTCCAACCCCTCCCTGAATATTTTCAATCTGAAGTTAGGTGAATCCATGGATGTGGAACTGGTGGAAACAAAGGACTCACTGTGTGCTGTGTGTGTCTTATCTCTTTCTCAACATCCTATTGATGTGCTATTATGCATATCTTATAAAGAGTGTTTGCTTTAGTTTTTTTCTTTCTCCTTCCCTTTCTCCTTTCTTTTCTCTCCTTTTCCATCTACAGAATATCTTTGATAGAGGAGGACCCTGGGGGACAGAATAATTTAGTCAGTCTTCCTTTAGGCTTCAAGGATCTCAGGGCTCTGAATCTAGTTTGGGTTCCAGTGTGGTATGAGTATGAAGGACAAAACAATTGCAGTGAGGTTCTCTGAGTGGCGGAGGTGGATGAGAGAAGGAGGCCACTGAGCAAGGGGCTAACCGAGGACTTCCAGTCCCAGCTAAATGGATGTAGTGTTAAGTATTAGCTTTAAAGCTTTCTGTACGTTAAAAAAAAATCCCTTTGCTCTTTTGGTTTTCTCCTGTGTACAGAGGGAGTGGGTGATCATGATAATAAAATAGTTTAACACATTAGAACCACTTAGCAATAGGTAGCATAGCTGAGAGTTGCTGGTCATTGTTAGAAATGTTTCAGGCTGAGTGGGGACAGAAGGGCTGGGAGCCTTTACCAGGATGGCAGAGGGAGAGCCCAGAACCAGTTCAGGGAGCAGCTCCCTCCTGATGACCCAACCAGATCCCTAGCTCTGACGGGACCGGGCATGCTACTGATGGCTTCATCTGGGTCACCTAGGGTGAAGCAAGCATTCATGTCTAGCCTGAACAGCAGCCACCAGTGATAATACAAAAGGTGTCCAGGACATGCTCATGAGTTCAGCTTCCTCCCACAACAGTGGCCAAGGTTTAAAGGAAGGATTTCTACACTTTGGCACAGTTCACCTTGACACAGGGAACAAGTTTCTTCCATGGCTGAACCTTTGGGGATGGGCCTTGTTTATTGGGTTGTGCCTATTCCCTCAGTGTCCACAGGTGAGTCATTATACCTTCTTCACCTAAACTTCCTGATCTGTACACAAAGGGGTATTGGCAGGGTGTTTGTTAAGATACCCTACCACTAACTCACTTTTGAGGCCCAATGGCCTTGGTCTCTGGGGGTGAACCTTAGGATTGGTTGAAATGAATTGAATCTACCTAGAAAGACCAGGTTGAGACAGTCAAGCATGCAATGTGGGGAGGAGAGCATAGGACCCCCTAGTGCTATGGTCCAGTGGGCATGGGATCACAGTGCCTCAAAGAAGAGGTTGTGGGACCGGGGGTGAGCTGAGCACAATAGGGGTGCTAAACTCATAGTCCTTATTAGCCCCTTTCTGAACTCTACACCAGTGAAAAATGGCATGGAATTATACACATGTGAACCAGTCCCTCCTACATGGAAACTGGAAGTCCATTCTTACCCAGAAACTGGACTAAGTTATGATTTTTTTCTTTTTTCTTTCTTCATTTTCTTTTCTTTTTGTGTGTGTAGTACTGGGGATTGAACCCAGGGTCTCTTGCAGTTCTACCACTGAACTAAATCCCCACTCCTTTTGTTATTTTGTTTTGGGACAGGGTCTTGCTAAGTTGCCTGGACTGGCCTGGAACTTGCATCCTCCTGCTTCAACCTCCTGAGTAGCTGGGAAAACAGGTGTTTCCCTACCACACCTGGATTCAGATAGATTTTTTAACATGAAACTCTATCATACATTGTGTATGGAACTTTAAACTCTCAGAAAGACTTTTCTTTTTAATGTCACAGATTGGAAGTAGTTTACTACCACTGTTTCTCTTTTCCAAATATGTTAATGTTCAGGTGTATGGTAATGTTAGTCCAGAATGCAGATGGCATTAGGTTTGGGTGGGAAAATGTGAAGGAGCAAGTAGGAGTGTCACATATCTTCTCAAATATCTTGATTAGCATCAAGCACAGGCTTTCTGGAATGAAAACATTTGGGATCCACAAAGAGCAGGACAAGTTCAACAGTATCTTTTTCTCCTTTGCTGGATTCTCTGAACTGGATTTCTTAACAGCAGGTTTGAACAACAGCATTTAGCTGTTTACCTTTTGACACTGTTCCCTTTTCATTCCTGTGATTGAATAGAGATTTTAATCCTGGAACTGAATTTCTATGAAGAGTAAATGTTTTCCCCAGTCCAAATCATTCATACAGATCCATGAGTTTCTAGAACTTTCTAGAATTCCTGAGGAAATGATCAGATAATTAGAAATGTCCTAACGTGCCAATATACTTCCTCATTCCATAATAAGAAAAATCAGCAGTGTAATCACCATGAAAATGGTGAGATCTAAATGTTGTTCAGGTCATGCTTCTGGGGTTATGTGTCTGTCTTATGCATTGTACAAGTTTATTGTACACATCACTCTTGTCAAAGACTCAAGGAATAATTAAGGATATAGAAGAGAGGATACAGAATATAGTTCCTTAAAAAAAAATCCCTGTATGTCAATTCCTCTTCCCTTTCCAGCAGATACTTAAATTACACTGAAGTACTTAAATTACACTGGTGTGTATATCCTGGGATCTTTTTCAATGCATTTTCACTCATTCTTATGAATATATTCACCTATGGCTTTTATAAGATCATTAATGCTGTCTTTCCATAGAGCTTCGTTCATTCATTCATTCATTCAAAAATATGTGATGACTGTGAGGAAGATATAAGGGTAAGAAAACCAGATCCACTCCTTTAACACATATGCTTTCAGGGTATTCAGAGTTGAACCACCACTATAAATTCTAGACAAAATTTCTAGAATTTCTAGAAATTCTAGAGAAAATTCGTTATTAGCAAAAGAAACATCATGCTTCTCAGCCATCACCTACTCCCCCTAACATTTCTACCCTTGTCCTGGGAAGACATGAGTCTACTTTCTTTCTGTATGTATTTGTCTATTCTGGACATTTCATGTAAATGGAATCATACAGTATGTTGCCTTTTGGTGACTGACTTATTTCACTTAGCATAATGTTTTCAGGTTCATCCATGTTGTAGCAGATATCAGTACTTTGTATGACTCAATTGAATTTTGTCTCCTCATTGTTTGAACCGGGTTGTTTCTACTTTCTAGCTATTATAAAGAATGCTTCATTGTAGCTTCATAATAGATAGGAAGTAGACCCAGCAATCCCACCTAGCCCAATTGCTGGGTCATGGTGTAACTCTTATGCTCAACTCTAGAGGAGCAGACAGACTTTCCCCCAGAGCCACTGCATCATTGTTTTTTCCCTGCAGCGTTTTATGAGGATTCTTTCTCTACATCCTCACATTATTATCTGAGGCCTGGAGAAAAGTAGGTTATGAACAGAAACACGTGTAGGATGAGGACCAAAGGACATGCTCTGAATGGTTTCATTCTCTTCAATTTGTTGAGCTTGTTCTATGATTGAGGATATGATCTGTCTTGAAGAATGCCCCATGTCTATCTGAAAGGAACAAATTCTGCTCTTATGGGGTGCTTACATTGTAGATGTCCCACGTAGTGCACAGACACATACCCAGAACCTGAAATGACAATACCCAACTTTTTAAAATTTCAATTGTCATGTGTTTTAAGGAACTTTAGTAGAGAACAAGTCGATTATCTTTTTACCCAGATAGTTTCTATTTCTTTTGCTGTTTCTCCATTCCTGAAATTCTCCTTGTTCTTTGCATATTGTTTCATTTCCATCTGAAATACTTCCATCAGCTTTCTTTTAGAACAGGTGTGCTGGGGATAGAATCTCTGAGCTTTCTTTCACCTGAGAATATGATTATTTTACTTTATTTTTATTTTTTTGAGAGAGAGGGATAGTGAGAGAGAAAGAGAAAGAGAGAAACAACTTTATTTAGTTTTTCACATGGCCTTCATTGCTCCAACACTTAGCTGTGTACGTGGTGCTGGGGTTTGAACCCAGGTCCTCGTGCTTGCCAGGCAAGCGTTGAAACCGCCGAGCCACTGCTCCAGCCTGAATATGATTATTTTAACTTTATTCCTAAACAATATTTTAACTGGACATTGATTTCTAGGTTGACAGTTCATTTCTTCTGGCCTTTAAAAAAGGTTCCAGTGACTTCCAGCCTCTCTGGTTTTCAGTGGGAAGCATGTGATCATTCACATTTTTGTTGCTCCATATTTAATGCATAATTTTTCTCTGTTTTCTTTTTGCCTTTTATTTTCAGAGTTTGTGATGTATTTGAGCATGGATTTATTTGGGCCCATTCTTTTTTCTTTTTCTTTTTTTTTTTTTTGATCTGTAATTGTGTGAGTTTTGCCAGTGTTGGAACTATTATATCTTAAAACATTTTTTCCTGCCCCACAATCTTTATTTTCTTTAAGACTTCAGTGGTATGAGTAGCAAACTTTCGGTTTTGTTAAATTGATTTAGAGGACATACCCATTGTTTGTTTTCAAATATTTTCTGTTTAGCATATTTAAATCTTTGTATTTAGTTTTCTGTTGCTACATAGCACATCATCAGAAACTTATTTACCAAAAAGTGACCTAAAACAGAATATACATTTACGTTCTCACAGTTTCTGAGGATCAGTAGGAGATGTCCAGTCCCAACTTTAGTGGGTCTTCTGCTCAGTGCTCGCAAGCCACCTCAAGGTGTGGGTCAGGCTGTGTTTGCAACTGGAGGCTTGGCTGGGGAAGCTTCTTCCATATCCTTGTGGTGTTGGCAGATGTCACTTCCTTGCTGCGGTATGACATTTTGCTTATTTGGTGAAAGACTGATCTCAGATCCTAGAGACCTTCTGCTTTGATTGTTATGTGAGTTTCTCCAATATGGCTACTGACTTCATCAAATAAGTAGAATCTGTAGTTCTAGTAAATTGCAAGATAGAGTTATATTCAATGTAATGCTATCACAGGTGAAATATTCTAGTGTGTTTGGCAAATTCTGTAGGATTAATGGAAGTCCCAAGTTCCACCCACACTCAAGGGGATAGAGTCATACCCAGTGTGAATACCAGAAGATTGGGATCATCTGGGCGGTCGCTCAGGGGTGTATCTAACAGGTTCTCCCTTGCACTCAAGGTTTCACATTCTTCCCATGCAAAAACACATTCATCTTCTCCCAAGATCTCCAGAGTTTCATTTCAGTATAGAATCATATCAAAGTCTAAACTCGATGCTCCAAATCAAGTCTAGGTGGTATTGATGAGGCTCCTGGATTTGACCTATGGGGCACATTTCCTCTTCTCCCAGTGTGGTCCTGTGGAAATAAAGATACAAGTTACTTGCCCCCAGTACTCCTAAGATACAGTGGTTGATTGGACAGAAGATAAAAGCTGTAGACTTTCTGGTTCAAAAAGGGGAAATATGGAAGATGGAAAAGGAATCATCGATTCACACAAGTTCTGAAATCTACCTGGGCAGATGCTAGGGGTTCCACGATTAGGGAAACTCTTCTTGGCTCTTTGTCCTGGCTCTTGGCTCTTGATTCTGTCTTCTCAGATTTCTTTTCTTCTTTTCTTTTCTCTTTCTGTCTGTCTGTCTGTCTGTCTCTCTCTCTCTCTTTCTCTCCCTCCTTCCCCTCTTCTCTCTTTCTCTCTCTCTGAAAGGTGGATAAGAAAGAGAAAACTCTACTGGAATTCATTCTAGCCATACCTGGTATGCAGTTCCAGCTTCAAGCTGTCTTTGAATCCAGGGGCTATCAAAGGAAAAAAAAAAAATCCAAGAATCTCACTGCCAGGTTGTTGTTACTTAGGTCCTATTTTCTTTCCTCAGTCTCCCTGCTGCCATGACTCTTCACACTGTTCAGAGAGCTATTGCCCTGGTCCCAAGGTTCTGAGCTGCTTTTAGTGGGAGAGATAGCAAAGTATACTCATTCCCTCCTCACCAGAACTGGAAACTTCTGTTGTTTCATTTAAAAAACTCAGTAGGGGGGCTGGAGCGGTGGCTTGGTGGTTACGGCACTTGCCCGGCATGCGCAAGTACGCCCAGCACCCACGTACACAACAAAGTGTCTGAGTAATGAAGGTTACTTGAAAAACTAAATAAAAATTGCTTCTCTCTCTCTCTCTCTCTCTCTCTCTCACACTGTTCCCTCTTTAAAAAAAAAAACTCAGTAGGCAGAATACGTAATACATAATAAATTTACATAGCACAAAAGAATGAAAATCTCTTTTATGATATTGTCTCCCACCTCTTGGTTCCCTTCTCCAGGGTTAGCAATGTTGTTCACTTCTATTATTATTTATTCAAAGAAAATGAATGTACATGTAAACAAATACAAATGTATACTTTATACTCCCTACTATTCGTAAAAGGCATCATACTATATATCTATAATATATTTTTGGGTTTTTTTCTCCTTACAATGTATTGGGAGATCAATCTACCAATATGTGAGACTTTCCTTAATGTCTTATGTGACTATTTAGTATTCTATTGAGTTGAGGTATCAAGATTTATTTAACCATTGTTATAGATATAACGTGTCCCAAAAGGTCAAGTGTGAAACAATGCAAAAAAGCTTAGATGTGAAATGGTTGGGTTATGGGACTCTTACCCCATCTGTGAATTAATTCACTGATAGGGATTAAGTGAGTAGTAACTAGTAGTAACTAATAGTAACTCCAGGGTGTGACTGGAGGAAGTGGGTCACTGGGGGCATACCTTTGGGGTTTGTTTTGTCTGTGGTGAGGGGAGTCTCTCTGCTTCCTGGTGTCATATCCCCAGCTGCTTTCTTCCACCACACAATTCCACCATGGTGTTCTGCCTCATCTCAGGCCCTGAGGAATGGAGTCGGCCATGTATGGACTGAGAACTCTGAAACCATGAGCCCCCAAATAAACTTTTCCTCCTCTAAAATAGTTCTTGTCATGTCTTTTGGTCACAGTGGTAGAAAAGATGACTAAAACAACTATTTACTATCATTAAAAACCAAGACAAAATGAATACTAACTGTATCCATACATTCTTTCCAACATGGGAAAGTTTAGTATAAGTTCTGACAAGTTGTATGGCTTAGTGAAAAAGTATACGAGTTTGTAATTGTTGCAGAAAATGTCAAAATTTCCTAAGAGTTCGTATCAACTTGCATCCCCTCTTCTTATCTGACAGACTCTTTGTTTCCTATATTGCTCTCAACACAAGATGCTATTAAAATTTTAATCTAAAAGTATTGAACATCATTGTACCAATAAAGCTCCTTTTAATTGACACAAAACATTCAATAAAATGGAAAATATTGCATTTATAACAATTAAATTTTATACTATGAATGATAATCCTATGGAAAAACCATCTGGATCAAATTTTAAAATACTCCTATTCACCAAAAGGTCCCTGTCTGTCTCTCCTGGTGATCAATTCTCCCAAAAGTAGCTGCTCCTTTGGCCACCTGCTCCTTAGTATATAGAACCATATAGTCATTCTTTTTGGACTCTCTGATATTTCTTTCTCCCCTCACAATACTATGTCTCAGAGATTTATTCATGTTGTCACATTTAGCAATGTTTCCTTTTTCATTGTTGTACTCCTTCACGGGAGTATATAAAAACATGAAGCAATTATTCTGCTTTTGATGGGTATCTGGACAATGTCTAGGTTTTAGCTATTATGAAAAAATTGTCTATGTATATTTGTGTCTATCTTTTGGGTGCACATATCTAGACCTTTAACTGGGTTCCCAGATGTGGAATTGCTAGATCATAAGTTATGTATATGTTCAGCCTCAGAAAATACTGATAAATAGTTTTCCAAAACAGTTTTGTCAGCTTACATTCTGCCTAGCAATGTATGGAAGTTCTAGTTCCTTCAAATGGATTCTTGGTATTTTCTTTTTTAAATTGTATCCATTTGGTGGTTTTGTAGTGCTATCATACTGTGATTTTAATTTGATGAGGTTAAAGTTGATTTTTTAATGCTTTGCCTGCCTTTTTCTTACTATACATATTACTATATATATATGTATTTACACATATGTACATAAACACATATTACACATAAAATATTCATATATGAATTGATAATATCTTCTTCCCTTTTGAGGTTGGCCTTTTTACCCTCATGATTTTTTTTTTAAGAAAGAGGTACAGTGAGAAAGAGAGAGAGAGAGAGAGACAGAATCAATTTTATTTACTTTTTCATGTGGCTTTCGTTGCTCTGACACTTAGTTGTGTACGTGGTGCTGGGGTTTGAACCCACATCCTCGTGCATACTAGGATGCCATAACCACCAAGCCATCCAGCCCCTTATGATGTCTTTTAATGAACAGAATCTCTTAAACTAGTTCAAGTTATCATTTCTTTCCCCTTATTATAATTACATATAGTATAATTTTGGTGAGTATCTGGAATATATCTAGGTTTTAGCTATTATGAAAGAATTTTCTATGTTTATTTGTGTATGTATTTCCGTATACATTTTAAAGCTCTCCTCATTATTGCTGTTTAAAATGGTCACTGTTTATTTAGGTTTATTCACATGCTGACCTTTCTGGTTCTCTACATTCTTTCCTACATTACCATATTAGTACCTTAATCATTTCCCTTCTGACTGAAACATTCCATCTGGTATTTCTTTTAGTGTGTGTCTGTGTCCTATAGTTTGCATCTTCAATATCCCCCAAAGACCCATGTATTAGAGTTGATCCTCAGCTTGATGCTGTTGGGAAGTTTTGCAGCCTTTAAGAGGTGGGGCCTAATGGGGTGTCTTCAGGCCACTGGATGTCCCATCAGGGGAAAATGAGACACCAGCCTCTCTCTCTCTCCTGCCCTCTCTCTCTCTTTATATTGAGGGCTGAACCTAGAGGCATGTTACCACCGAGCTACATACCACCCTTATTATTTTTTATTTTGAGACAGGTTCTAAGTTGCTGAGTGTCTTGCTAAGGTGCTGGGCTGGCCTTGAACTTGTGATCTTCCTGCCACAGCCTCCCGAGTTGCTGGGATGGCAGGTGAGTGCCACTACATCCAGCCTCTTTGCCTGGCCCTCCCTTCTTGGCTGCCATGAGGTGAGCACCTTTGTTGTACTGCATGCTCCCTGCCATGACATGTTGCCTCACCACAGGGCCAAAAAGCAACAATGTCACCTAACCTGGACTGAAGATACCAAAACTGTGAGCCAGAATAAATCTCTTCTTTTCATAAGCTGATTATTTCAGATATTTGAAATAATAACTAACACAATGTAGAAATGAATTTTTTCAATTTTTGCATGAGTAATTTTGTCCACCCATGTTTTCTTAGTGTATTTTTTACTGGGGATAGAGTTATAGGTTGGCAGTTATTTTCATTAAGTATTTCAAAGATATCATTCCATTATTTTCTCTCTTTTGTAATTTGTGTTGTAAGGTGTTATTGTTCCTTTGAAAAGCAGAATCCAACCTCACCTTATCAGCAGTTTTGGTAAGGTAAATCGAGGCATGGTTTTATGTTCACTGAATTTCAAGTTCATAAAGTGCTAAGATCTACAGAAGCAATGCAGAACTACTTTCACCTGTAGCTTGGTGTTGGTTTTGCATAATTTTTGGCCAATACCTCTTCTAATATTGTTTTTGTGCAATCCTCTCTCTTCAATCCCCTTGCACTCCAATCCCCTTGGGTGATACATATTCACTGTGTTCCTCCTCTTTGTGATATTTTCACACTTTTCTGTATTTTCTATTTCTTCCCCCACTAAGCTATCTTAAAATTTTGTATTGATCCATTTTCCTGTTCACTAATCCTCATTGTTTATTCTATAGGCTAACTTGTTTTTTGATCTCTAATTCCAACTGTATATTTTCTGTTCCAGTTTTATTATCTGTGGTGGTCATGAGGATGTAACTCTCATCTCCACCCTCCAGTGAGGTTGATTCTGACATTGATCACTGTCTGTGCCAAGGCTATGATTCCCAGAGGCTGCTCCCAGTAGCTGAGCTCAGCAGGGATGCTAAAGCTGGTGCGGTCTATGGGGAACTCAGCTGGCAGGACTCTCCAACGGCCTTAGAACCACACTGCAGTGTAAGGTCCTTCCACATGGTCTCTCTTCTTTCCCTCTCTCCTCTCAGCTTTAGAGGAATTTGAAAGGATTTCTAGGCAATTTATCCTATCTAGATGTATTAGTGAACAACAGTATTCTGAGAAGCATGATTTTCAAATTTCATAGATATTTGTATGTTATGTATGTGTGTATGTGGTATGTATGTTTGTACTTGCATGTGGAATGTATGTGTATGTGTGTATGCATGTTTATATGTGTGATGTATTTGGGTATGTGGTGTATATATGCATGCATATATATACTATATATATTAGCACATATATACATCTGTTTTGTGTTTCATATATACTCACAGTTTTATCGCTATGTGTGTGTGTGTGTGTGTATACCTAGTTCTCTCTGCTGAGAGGTCCTAGAATCTGTGATATATTGGAAGTACATAGGCCATGCATGCCTTGTTTTCTAAATATCACTCCCCATAAAGGAAACAGGGGTTCTTATAACAAATCTGATTCCAGGTCTGGGAGTGACAAAAGACAAAATGAACTTGGTATCTCTCATACCAGAAAGTAGATAAGTGCTCAAATAATACTACAGCTTTTGAAAAGGACTTAGGAATCAACCTGAAATGCCAGAGGGGATGTTTGAGACCCAAAGATTGTGTTCACCCTGAATTCATAGTTTAAAGCCCCGTCTCTCTCTCTTTTTTTTTTTTGTTTTTATTTATTTATTTATTTATTTTTCCACATTTATTAGAAGTATATAGCGATACAGGATACAGATGAGGGGGAAACATTGTCAAAACAGTAGCAATCAATGTGTATAAACTTTGTTAACCCGGGGTAATGCTAACGCATAGATAAGCTACTATGGGTTTCATCTATTGCAGTTTCCCCCAGAAGAACTCATGTGTTAAATGGGTATCTAGTGTAGGAATAACATCGGCTTCTGGGATGGTTCCCCCATCTTCCCAATCACCAGACTCCTATGAGTTCTTCATATACCCTCCCCACTCCCCATCCCCTTCCCTACACCTCCAAGTTACCTAGGGAGCTTTCCCCCTGTTGCACTGAAAGTCATTCAAATTGAGGTTTTGTTAGGTCAGCCATCTGTCCTACTACTTCAACATAAATTCTTGTATCAACAGATGAGGGAAACCATTCGGCCCTTAAGTCTCTGAGCTTGGGAGACTTCACTAAGCATAATTCTGTCCATCTCTATGCATTTGATTTCAAAAGCTATAATATCATCCTCTCTGATGGCCAAGTAGTATTCCATAGTATATATGAACCAAAGCTTTTGTATCCACTCATCAAGTGAGGGGCATCTGGGTTGGTTCCATAATCTAGCTATAGTAAATTGAGCTGCTATAAACGTTGATGAAGCCACATCGCTATAATACGCTGATTCTAAATCTTTTGGGAAAATTCCCAGGAGTGGGATAGCTGGGTCGTAAGGTGGTTCCATCCTTAATTTTTTGAGGATTCTCCACACTGCTTTCCATAGTGGCTGAACCAGTTTGCAGTCCCACCAGCAGTGTAGTAGTGTTCCTCTTTTCCCACAGCCCCTCCAGCA
>PVKS010015738.1:0-45341 GCA_004027875.1 Aplodontia rufa
AAAAAAAAAAAAAAAAAAAAAGGTTAATAAAATGTGGATGTTACCTTTGTAACAGGACACTTCCTAGGGTTGTTGCGAGAGTTACTGAAGTTAACACAAGTAAAACACTTGTGTCTGGGAGTAATTATATAATATGTCAGCTGCTATTATTATAGGAAAAGTTAATCTCTCCCTAACTGGCAAAGAACTCTCATTAATCAACACAAAACTTGGCAAAGGACATGAAAAGAGTATACACATGAAACAAACACATAAAAAGATGCTCATTTCCCTCAATAAGGAAATGTAAAAATAGTTATCTACTCTTCAAACTGGCAAAGATATTTTAAACTATTGATATTGTTCAGTAGTAAAGAAGAAATATAATTTTTTTAAAAATTAGGGACTGAATCCAGGGGCATTTTTTCACTGTGCTACATCCTCAGTTCTTCTTATCTTTTATTTTGAAATAGAGTCTAAGTTGCTGAGGGTCTCACTGATTTGCTGGGTTGCTATGATTACAGGCATGTACCACCATGCCCTGACAGCCTGAGAGAAATATAAATTGATGCAATCTTTTGAAACATGAATAAACTTTGACACAAAAATTCCCCTTGTAGGAATCTATCCCACAAGTATACAAAGTATAAAAAAATGTATACAAAGGTATTTGTACAAAGATGCTTTTAACTGCAAACAGAAACAAATGTCTATTACCAGTAGACTAGAAAAAAAAATGATACCAATATGCAATGTAATATTATATTATTATATAACTATTAACATAGATTGGTACAATCTAAACATGGAAAATTATACAAGATAAAAGCATTAAATGAAAAATTCAAGTTACAGAGAAATAGATCTATAATGATCCCATTTCCACAAAAAGGAATTACTTTCTCTTTACACACACATCAGTTAGCATGCACAGTAGAAAGTTAATCTGGATAAATACAGATCAAATTTGTATGGTGGTTAACACTAAGATGCAGGATTGCAGATTCATTCACTTATTTTACTTATTTTTTTATGGTACTAAGGAGTAAACTTAGGGGCACTGTATGATTAAGCTATAAACCTTAGTCCTTTTTTAAATTTTTTTTTTTTTTTTGAGACAGGGTCTCATTAGGTTGCAGCGACTGGCTTTATACTTTTGATCCTCCTGCCTCAGCCTCCTGAAGTCCAGGAATTAGATGGACAGGACTGCACCACCACACTGGTTCTTTACTTCATTTTTAGTGTCATAATGTAGCTAAAGGCTAGAACACTTACCTAGCAAACATAAGGCCCTGGGTTTTCTTCTCAGTACCACAAAAAATAAATAAATAAAAGTTGGATTTCTATTGTGCTCATATATTACTTGTGTAACAAGGTATAAAAAAATCAAATACTTTCTAAAAGTAAGAGACTGAATGAAGGCAGGGTGTGGTGGCACACTCCCATATTCCCTGTGACTAGGGAGGCTGAGGCAGGAAGATCGCAAGTTCAAAGCCAGGCTCAGTAACTTAGCCATAGCCAGGTCCTAAGCAACTTAGTGAGACCCTAACTCAAACTAAATATTTTTAAAAAATAAAAAGGCTGGGGATGTGGCTCAGTGATTAAGTGTCCCAGGTTCAATCCCTGGTACCAAAAAAGAGACTGAATGATGAAAGTATGGTAACAGAAAGGAAGGGGAAAATATTAAAAAGCACAAGCCCTAATGTGAGGTCACAGGTCCTAGGCATGAGAAAAAGACAAGCTTTGGGAAATGTACAAGCAGCTGTACTAAGAAATGGAATACTTAGGAAGCGCAGGAGCACCCTGAGGGGCACAGAGAGCTCAACTACAGAAAGGCAATGGGAACCACCTGCAATTGGCATAACACATTTTCCTGACTCCCTCAAAGCAATGGGCATGGTCACCCTAAGGACAGTGAAAGCAACCAGGAAAAAGAATTTAGGAAGAGCAACAGGTATAGCAGAGAGCACCATGTAAGGGAGGCAAGGAGTTCTAAGACCTTGGAAAGGCATTTCTCAAGTTGTGAACCATTGATAGGTAACTAACATATAAACTAGGGTGGTAGGTAGGTAAAACATGGGGAGAGAAGGACAGAAATGGAGTATGGGAGACAGTGAGACTAAATGACACAACTGAAAGCAGAATGTAATTTCACATCCTAAGAATTCCTTCCCAAACTTTCAGTTTTGTTCCAATTTTTATATAACATTACACCAAGAGAAAGACACCTACTTGTGTCATGGGTTCAACTGCAAATTCATCTCTGTTTCTGGGATTTTCTCTTGACCAGTAAGTGATCTGTGAGGAACATAGGGATTCCCCTAGGTGGCTCCCCCATCCAGTTCTTCCAAAATTACCAGAATGCTATTAACAAAGTAGACGTGCTCCCTGTGTGGCACTGCCTCTTTTTTGCGTATCCTCTATTGCCAAAAGCCAGGAAATAAAGGGCAACTATAATCCCAAACTGAAGCCAAGCCCTATCAATAAGGATAAAAAAAGGGTCCTAAATTTAGAATCAGAAAAGTAGCATCAATCCAATATATAAGACTATGCTGAACCAATAAAAAACAATAATAATAATAAAAAGAAAGAAAAGAAAACTAGCATCAAGCTGGATGTGGTGGCACAAGCTATAATACCTGCAATCCAAGAGGCTGAGGCAGGAGGATTACAAGTTCAAGCAAAGCCTGGGAAAACTCAGTGAGACCCCATCTCAAAAAATAAAGAGGCTGGAGCAGTGGCTCTGTGATTGGAGTTCTTGCCTGGCATGCCCGAGGACCCAGGTTCAAACCCCAGCACCACATACACAATTGTCGGAGAAACAAAGGCCAGATGAAAAAATAAAATTCCCTCCCTCCCTCTCTCTCCCTCTTCCCTCTGCCCCCTCTATTCTCTCCCTCTTTCTTTAAAAATAAAAATAAATAAATAAATAAAATAAAAAATAAAGAGAGCTGAGGATGTAGCTCAGTGGTAGAGCACCCCTGAGTTCAATACCTAGCACCAAAAAAAAGAAAGAAAGAGGAAAAAGAAAACTAGCATCAAGACCCATTTCTGGGGGGCCCAGACTGCACTGGGTCCCTCCTCCAGAGGTTTCTCCTAATAAACCTGTGTTATTATTGAAAAAAAAAAAAAAAGACCCATTTTTCTTCTCTCTTATTGGCTTTGTATACTTGAAAGCAAGTCACTTCACCTCTTTAGGCTTGCTTTTACAATGGGGTCATCTCCCTCATGGGATTGTTGAAAGGATGAAGTAAGGTAAGTATATAAAGAGAAAAAAAGTATAACATACATATGTAGAGTACGTTTATCATGGTAAAACAAACTTTTCATTTCTCACTAATGTAACTAACATAATTCTTCAATGCTATTGTAAAATAATAAGCAAGTGTTAGTACCTTCAATGTGCTTATGCTGGCTGAAAGTTTTCACGTTCTTATTTCCTCCAACCTATATTATAACAACTTCTAGACATCTCAACACTGCTCACAAAATAGCTTCAATTTAACAGCTGCTGCCAAATTCAAACTAAGCTTTCCTCAGTTTTCCCTTTTATCTCACATCAAGTTTTATCTTTAGCCTATTTACTCTTCATGCTTTCTTTTCTGCAATTTGCTATGTTTATCACTTGCATAAAAGGATAACTGTGGAGCTGGAGTTGTGGCTCAACAGTTATGGTGCTTGTCCGGCATACACCAGGACACGGGTTTGAACCCCAGCACCACGAACAAACAAAGTCTCGAAGCAACAAAAGCCACATGAAAAACTTAAAAAATTTGATTCTCTCTTTCTCTCTCACTGTCCCTCTCTCTTTAAAAAGAAAAAAAGGATGGGCTGGAGTGGTGGCTTAGCAGTTACAGCGCTTGCCTTGCATGCGTGCATCCATGGGTTCAAACTCCAGCACCACATACACAACCAAGTGTTGGAGCAACGAAAGCCACATGAAAAACTAAATAAAATTGATTCTCTCTCTCTCTCTCCCTCTCTCTAAAAAGAAAAAAGAAAAAGAAAAAAAGGAATAACTGCATTATGTACGCTTTCATGAGCTACCTAACAACCAACTTCAGGATTTCTATGTGGTCTGATAAACCATGAAAACTAAATGAAAGTAACTTAGATGGCATCCTCTTATTTTCCCACTAAGAACCAGGATGGTAAACAGGGCATGGTGGCACATGCCTATAATCCCAGCTACTCAGGAGGCTGAGGCAGGAAGGATGATCATGAGTTGAAGGCCAGACAAGCGACTTAGACCCTGTCTCAAAAAAAAAAAAAAAGACTGACTCATGAATTGGCATGATTCTGCATCATCTTGATAAATAACTTAGAACACACAGTATCCTGACAAAGAATTAAAATATCAATTTCACAATTAGTGCAGTATCAGTCTGAGCAGAAAACTGGTAGATCTTTTCAGTCCTTGAATTAAAATTCATGAACAGTTTGGTCAAATAAACATATTTCCTGTATATAGTGACAATGAGTTCAGCTATGTCTTCAAAATGCTATCAGCCAGCAAAAGTCACAGTATCTTAATGTTCATTTCATTGCCCATTCCCAGGCATACTGGCAGTAGTTATAGGGGATACCTGGTGGCCCAAACTGACTAATCACTTTTTCACAAGAACTAAGTACTCAAAGCAGTAAATGAGTAATGGAAGACCAAGATAATGTCAATAAAGAACTACCACATTCTCTACCAAATAAAACTTTTGCAAGACCCAAAGAGAGCAAGTGATAGCCCCCTGCCTCAAAACCATGATTACATGGAATAAGCAACACATTTTCACAGCAAAGCATTGCCTTTAATAACCTGGAAATACTAAATCAGAACCCTCAACGCATCACCAGTTCCACATGGAATGATTTCCTATCATTTCATAAGCAGAGGTCATTCATTTGTTCACTGAAATAATATTTGCCAAGTACCTACTGTATGCCAGAAATGGATAGGTGCTAGGATATAAAGATAAACAAAACCTGGCATGGTACTTGACTATAATCTCAGTGGCTCAGGATGCTGAGGTAGAAGGATCACAAGTTCAAAGCCAGCCTCAGAAACTGAGCACAGGCCCTAAACAACTTAGTGAGACCCTGTTTCAAAAAAATAAAATTGGGGGGAGGGGAACTGGAGCAGTGGCTCAGCAGTTCCAGCGCTTGCTGCTGGCATGCAGGAGTACACGGTTTAGAACCCCAGCATCACGTACACAACAAAGTGTCAGAGCAACAAAAGCTACATGAAAAACAAAATAAAAATGATTCTTTTTTTCTCTCTCTCACTGTCCCTCTCTCTCTCTTAAAAAAAAAAAAAAAAAAAGACTACCCTGAATGAAGGGGAACTATAAGGGATTTAGGGGTCAGTTGTTTGTTTTGTTTAGTTTGGTTTGGTACTGGGGATTGAATCTAGGGGTGCTCTATCACTAAGTGACATCCTCAGCCCTTATTTTTTGAGACAGGGTCTAAGTTGCAGAGACTGACCCTGACCTTGCTATCTTCCTTCCTCAGTCTCCCGCATAGCTGGAATTTAGATGTGAGCAAACAGTTCTGGGCTCCACTTAATTTTCCTCTTGAATATTAGTGTATTTTTCCCTCTCTCTTAAAAAAAAAAAGGGGGGGGAACAATTTTATAACAAAGCCTGTGAACCTTCTGTTCATCAAAAAAACGTCTGAACAGAGTGCTAGGTTCTATCAAAGCAGTACCAATTACAGAAAGGTGACAAATCTCTCCAGCATCTAGACTAGTCTAGACAAAAAGACCAAAGCCTGATGCCAGCAGAAAAAAAGCTAGAGAAACATCCTGATCAGGGACCACAGAGAAAGAACACATGCTGCCTGCCACACTCCAGTGCTCTGTCAATAGGAATGTCCACTGTTTCCAAACAAGGACATGCCAAACAGTTACCCCCTGGTTTAACACAGAAACTGTCAGGAAAGGGGCTGGAGCAGTGGCTCAGCAGTTACGGTGCTTGCCCAGCATGCGTTGAGTACACGGGTTCAAACCCCAGCACCCATGTACACAACCAAGTGTCAGAGCAACAACAACCATGTGAAAAACTCAATAAAAATTGATTCTCTCTCTCTCTCTCTCACTGTCCTTCTCTCTTAAAAAAAAAAAAAAAACTGTCAGGAAAAAATGCACCAGTGCCAGGAATGACCTTGGACTTTATAGTGTGGACTCCTGCTTACCAGTACTAGATAAAAGACTACCTCAACAATTCCTGAGTGCCGGCAGATGCATACTGCACAGCAATTTTCCTCAAGACAAGGAAACTGGGACCCTAACACTACAGAGAAGAATGTCTTCTGCATAATAATACACACTAACTTCTACTAAGAACCAGCACTGGTCACCCAGTAAGCCCTCGGCCCCCATCTCCAGTCCTCACTACAACTTACAAAAAAAGATTCTATTATCCCTATTTTACAGATGAAAAACAAAATAAAAACAAAACTCAGAGCTGATAAGAGTTCAGGATCAAAAATGAGCAAAAAGCAAAGAGAGGATGTCTCCAAAGACTATACTATACAAATTCTGAAAGGCAACTTTCAGAATTTTTCTAGACTACAAAATTTCTAAGTTTTCTTTCTAAGATTTCCTGAAGTTAATCCATTTAAATAGCCAAAACCATTTAAATAATCGCTTTGCCTTCAAAGGAACAGATGAACCTTTTTTTTTGACCAAGTGAATATTCCAGGTGAAAAATGAGAGTTATCACAAAGAATTTATTTATTATATAAGTATCTTAAATTTCTTCATTTATTTTTGGTCAAGATATAAGTGCAGAAAGAAAAAGCAAAGGCTAAAATTGTCATTTTAGCAGATCATAATGAAAGTTAACAACTAAAGGAATGGTGCATGACATCGCAGGCCTGTAATCCCAGCAATTTAGGAAGCTGAGGGAGGAAGGAGGACTGCAAGTTTGAGGCCAGCCTCAACAACTTATCAAGGCCCAAAGTGCCACCTGGTTTAATCTCTAGTGCCCAAAAAAAAAAAATCCAAATAAAGGAAAAACCATTCAAGTTTACAGTTTATGCAGTAAAAATTGAGAGGTAAGGGCTGGAGCAGTGGCTTAGCAGTTGAAGTGCTTGCCTAGCATGTGGGAGGAGCCAGGTTAGAACACCAGCACCACATACACAAACAAATATCAGAGAAACAAAGGCCAGATGAAAAACTAAATAAAGTTGATTCTCATTTTCTTTCTCTCTTTAAAAAAAAAATTGAGAGACAAGCAAATTCAAATAGAGCCTTACCTCAATCTTATTTCTGCTATTAGAGGGGACAGTACTCCAAGCAATCAGCAGACACTAACAGTCTACATACATTGAACCAGATATAGGGAGTAAGCTTTCACACGCCTAAGATTACAGTAGGAAGGAGAGTCTGATGGATTCCTAAGCAACCTAAACACTTACACAGTATTTATAAATCCCTGCTCATTGAGGCACACACCAAAACATTTTACCCCATGGTTTTTCTACAGAAATACTTAAATTTAACAGGTATATTTAAATAAAATAATACAAAATAATCCCATGCCAATGTTAACACATGGTTATAATTAAGCTTTCTGCCTGGAAACGTGAAGATATGCATCTGTCACTATTCAAACTAATATACTATAAAAACTTTAAAAGGGAATGGTAAATTATGTCATGTATATGTGTGAATATGGCATAATGAATTCCACTATTAGGTATAAGTAATTAAAAGTGTACCAATAACTATTAAAAAAAAAACTTTTAAGGGTTGCTAGGGATGTAAGTCAATGGCAGAGCACTGGACTAAAATGTACAAGGGCCTGGGTTCAATCCCGAGCACCTCAAAACAACCGAACAACAACACAAAAAAAAAAAAAAACACTATTCTACAGCATTATTAAAAACTTGATATACCTTCAGAGACATACAGGTACCTCTGAATTAAGAACTAACACTAGGAAAAGATCAAAAATATCATCACCAAGCCAGGCATGGTGGCACATGCCTGAAGTCTCTGTCTGCTATTCAGGAGGCTGAGGTGGGGGGATTACTTGGGCCCATAAGTTCAACACAACAAAATTGTCTCCACATGCATGTGCACACATAAAAACTGTCACTGATGTAGAGGTGCCTAATATAGCTCCAAACATCATGGAATAGATGTGGGTTTATAAAAGAAAGAATAATAAGACAGAAAATTTTCAAAAGAGAGAAAAAAACTTTTGAAGGAAAGAATTTTTTTAAAGCTAAGGAAAAAAATAATCCCTAAAATAATAGAACTGTCAGTACAAGTACAAATAGAATTACTTCACATCTCACCTAAAAATTCATACTAGACTCCCAATTAGGCAGTACCTCCCAACAAACTCTAAATTCAGAAGGTACAAGTCTGATACTGTTTTTCTTCATGAAAGGTTCCCTTTAATGTCTTATCTACAGACAACAACCACCTTTTGCTTGAATTACACATGCAGAGCTCTGGTACACAGCTGCAGGCCTCAGAGTTGGAGTTTGCACACTTTCAAAGATACAGATCGTCACAGGGCATCACAGCATACAGACCAAATTCACTGAAGACATAACATTTCTAGTGAAGATAACTAACGTCCTGTGAGAGTTAGCAGAGGTGCTGAAATGACAGTCACTAACATTTAACAGATTCAATATAATCACTTCACAGAAGAGAAAATGAAATTTCATAGATCTTGAGATAGAAAGACCTTTTAACAACATAAACATTTAGGGTTTTCACATTCCTCTCTAAAACTTTTAGGGTTTTCATATCCCTCCTCTAGAGTTCCACACATTAAACAATCAGTGAAAACAGGCTTTTAAATTAATTTAGATTTATAAGACTTTGGACTAAAACCCCTAGAATTTACATATATATTATAACATCTATGTTTCTCTATCATTAAAAACAATAGCCACAAGCTGGAGCAGTGGCTCAGTTATTGTGGTGCTTGCCTGGCATGCACAAGGATGCAGGTTCGAACTCCACCACATACACAACAAAGTGTCGGAGCAATGAGAACTACATGAAAAACAAAATAAAATTGATTCTCTCTCTCCTCTCTCTCTCACCGTCCCTCTCTGTTTTAAAAGAAAAAAAAAAAAATAGCCACAGTGCTAAAAGGAAAGTATGGCCCAGCACGGTGGCATATGCCTGTAATCCCAGTTACTCAAAAGACAGAGGAAAGAGAATTTGCAAATTAGAGGTCAGCATGCAATTTAGTAAGATCCTGTTGCAAAATAAAAAATAAAGAAGGTTAGGGATGTAATTTGGTGGTAGATCATCCCTAGATTTGGTTCCCAGTACCGAAAAAAGAAAAATAAATAAATAAAAAGTAGGTATGAATCACAATTCAAAACAAACAAGAAAAAAACGGACAGCGAAAGCATTCTATCAAATGCCAAAGAAATTCCTTAAAATGTTGTTAATGATAGCCACTACTCCGATGGAGCAAGAAGGAAAGGTCCACACTGTCCTCTACTCAAGAACAAACTCATCAAGCCCCCCAAAGGCCCCTTCCAGCTTCATCCACCTCAAAGTCCAGCAACCAGTGCAGTCAGTCACATGGGCTGGCAAGCGACAGGAATTCTCACAGATCTGAGTCACCCACTCCCCCGCAGTAAGAGGTCATCCTCTATCAAGAAGCCCACTCTGCAAGTTCCCTTGATCATCTCTCTGGCTGCCACAACTATGACCCACCATAATGCTGATTCTCCAACCTCAGCAGCCTACCGACCCTCCTGCTTTCCCCAAATCCCAACTCCCATCGACCTCACCTTAACCTCAGGCAGCCAACACTACTCACCGGGTATCACTAACTCACTCCAGGATCGAGTTCCCTGCCAGAGAAACTACTTTTCACTCTGGCGGCTGTGGGCCGCGGAGGATCCGTTCTTTGGTCAACTCTCCTTCCTGTGCCCAGCTGAGCTCCTGCCTTTCCAGGAACTAGTCATCAGTTACCCCTAAGAGGCTAAACTCTCCATGCCTCTTCTCGCTCAGTCCAATCCCACCCTGCGAAATCCCCAGACCTCGGGAGGAGGTATGGAGAGGCATCCCTAAGAGCTTCACGGTCCTGCACACGAAGACCCTCAAATTCCACACACAACCCACGCCCCATCCACCTCGCCAACAGTCAGCCTCCGGGGCGCCAGTATCGAGCGCCAAGAGCACCCGGCCACTACAGCCACGTCTCAGTGGCTCTGCGACTCCCTTACCAAACTTAAACCCCCCAAATATTAAGTCACCGAAGCCCCGAGCCGCGGCCAAGACGCCCAGCAAGCCTCGGGCAACTGAAGTTTCCCAGGTCGGCTCCAGTGCCCCGAAGGCCCAGGCCGCCAGGACGGTCTCCCTGCCCCAGGCCGATGCACGCCCGGGCCGCGTCTCCACTCTGTCCCCTTTGTTGCGGGTCTCAGCGGCTCGGCGGGGAGCCGGGGGCCAGCACCGGCTCTCACCTCCCTTGCCACAGATCCGGGCCGCGCCGGACCGGGCAGGGCCGAAGGACCTCAGGTTCCGCCGCGCCCGCCTGGACGGTGTTTACAGCAGCGAGGGCGGGGGCAGCGGCTGAGGCGGGAAGCAGCCGGCCAGGCCCGGGCGCCGCGGGCTGGCTCTGGCCGAGCGTCGGTCTTCTCCGGCGGCGGCGCTCGCAGCCTCCGCTCGCGGTCCGCTCCAGAAAGCGTCCCCCTCCTGGCCCGTGCGCCCGGCCACCCGGACTGGAACACGCGCCGCCGACAGAAAAGTTCCGCTATAAGTAGACCAGAGTCTGTCCTTCCCAACTCAGGGTGTATACAGATTCTTCCCTGGATAAAGCCGTTCGTCTACTTCTGAGGACCGTTTCCTTCCTCAACTGGGGATAAACTCAGAGTCTTATAAGGAATGACGGGATGATGCAAGTGCCTGGCACAGAGATATGGAGCTCTACATTGGGACATCGTCACTGCTGATACTGCCAATGATATTACTACTACTGTCGCCTCCAAAAGAGGTTGCTCTGAGTCCTCAAGGGCCCTTTGAAGTTGATGCGCACCATGCAACTGTCATCTTTTCTCCCTTCACCCCCACCTTTTCCGTTTCGTGTTGGCTGAAGGTATCTTCAGAATTACCTGGAAGAGGACAGGCAAGAAGGGTCTTTCTTGATCACTGACACACAATCGGAGATTAAGAATGCAGGATTTCTTCCTTCAAGTTAGGAATTGCAGCCTTGTGGGCTTCAGTTACCGGTAAGAGTAATTGTGAGCGCTTTTCTCTCTAGCCCCAAGCTGTCTTTCTCCATCTCCCAAGAGGTGAATATTAGTGAAATGATAAAATCTACCTGTAGGAAAATAGATTTTATTAGGGAGAAGTCCTTAAAGTGATTTATGTATATCCCTAGCAGTCAATGTATCCATTTTCAACTGAGATTAAAAGATCTGAGGCCTTCATGCTAAAGTTAGGCACGACTCATCAGTAGCTTGCTAGTTAATCGGAAACTAGTACTCATCACAGTGAACTCACACCCATCCTCTTCCTTTCAATCTGTTTTACCTCCTCCTCATTCTAAGATAATTAGCTCAGTCCTGTCTCTACCAACCACACTGTTGGTCCACCCTCATTTCTAAAGGTCAAAGCCATGATCACCCTGAACCAGATTCCAAGATGAGAAAGAGGAACTTTTGTTTTTTACAACATTCATTTCACTTTTGGGAATTTTTTTCTTCAGTACTTGGGACTGAATCTAGGCCTTTGCCACTGAACTACATCCCAACACGTTTTTTGGTTGTTGTTGTTTGAGAGAGGGTCTACTGTTTTTCAAGCTGTTCTCAAACTTGTGATCCTACTGCCTGAGTCTCAAAAGTAGCTATGATTACAAGCATGTGCCACCATGGATTGACATTCTTGGGAATTTTTTTTTCTTTTTGTCACTGAGGATTGAACCCAAAGGCACTCTACCACTGAGCTACATCCCAGCCTGATTGACTGATTGGTATCAGGGATTGAACCCAGAGGCACTTAACCACTGAGTCATATCCCCAGCTGTTTTAATTTTTTATTTGAGACACTAAACTGCTTAGGGCCTTGCTAAATTGCCGAGGTTGGCTTTGAACTTGAGATCCTCCTGCCTCAGCCTCCCCAGCCACTGGGATTACAGGTGTGTGTCACAGCTCCCGCCCCTTTTATTTTTTGAGAGAGTCATGCTAAATTGCCAAAGCTGGCCTCAAACTTGCCCTTCTGCCTCAGTTTTCAAAGTGACTGGGATTACAGGTGTATACCACCACATTCAGCCTCCTGGAAGACTTTTTAAAAATCTGCCCCATTTTTTAATAAAGACTTGACGTAATTGCTGCACCATAAAATTCCCCATTCAGCAACTATTTACCGATCTTGTACTGGGCACTGTGTTGGATGCTTATAAGCAGACTTGCCAACATGACTGTAGGCATTTTGTGGTTATTAATTCATTTAATTCTCATACCAACATTGAGCCACTTCAAAGGCAAAAAAACTAACCCAGGCAGCACATGAAGAATCTTAGCAGCACATGCCAGGGACTCAGAAGGCTGTGGCAGGGAATCACAAGTTCAAGACCAGCCTCATCTATTTAGCAAGACCCTGTCTCAAAATAAAAAAAAAAGGACTTTGGAATGTAGCTCAGTGATAAAGCTTCCCAGGGTTCAATCCCCAGGACAACAAACATGTATAAATAAAATAGAATGAAGAACTGTGCTCAAAGTTGAGTTAGAAGGAGTCTAAGCTGTAAAGTGTAACAAATAAAAATTATTTCATATGGATATTCATTCAGCAGACATTTATTGTTCCTCAATTGTATTTCTTTTTTTCCTTTTATTTTGCTACCTCATTATTAACCAGTTGTGTTTGAGATGCTGATCTGACTGAGGAAGACAGCTTTGAACAGGAGAAAACAGCGTCTTCCTTATAAACACGGAAGACAGACAGTACAAGATTTTTTTTCCTAGCCCTGGGAATTGAACCCAAGGGTGCTTTACCACTGAGTTACACCCCCAGACCAAGTCACTGGAGTTAGAGGCATGACACCAAGCCCAGTAACCTTTTTTTATTTTGAGACAGGGTCTTGCTACATTCCTTACAGTCTCATTAAGTTTCTGAGTTTGGCCTTGAATTTCCAATCCTCCTGTTTCAGCCTCCAGAGTTGCTGGGATTACAAGCATATGTCACTACACCTGGCTAAGACTTCAAATTTTAATAAGTGCCAAAAAGAACCTTAAACAGACCTATATGAAAATGACACCACTGGGAGAAGGAATGCATTGGATAAGACCATCTCAATGGGGTGTTCTTTGAGTCAAGAATCTTAGCACTGTGAAGGATCTGGGAAGAATCCTAGACAGAGAGACCAGAGCTCAGGGGTAGTGAGAGATGCAGTAATCCCACTTGAATTGCTACCCGGAGGGTGGGAAAATAGCCTTTTGCTCTGCAACCAGATTGTCTGTCTGGGGGAGAGGCAGGGATCATTGTCAGAGCTGCACCTGGGGAGAGTGTGAAGGGGGTGTTGAACAAGTGTCCTAAGGAATCAACACAGGTATGGTAACCGATAGACAAACATGTATGTTTGACAAGTCAGATGGCATAGAAACAGTGGTAAAAGAACAAAAAATCCTACAGAAAATAATTCTATTCTGTTTCATCAGCTTCCTCTGAGAAGTCCCCTGTGACCTATAGTTACCCCTGAGAAGTCCCCTGTGACCTATAGTTACCCCGGGCTGGATACAGTGGTGTGTACCTATATTCACAGCTACTCTCAAGGCTGAGGCAGGAGAATCCTGAGTCCAGCCTGGGCAACATAGTGAACACTGAGAAAGAAAGAGGGGTAGGGGAAAGAGATGGGGAACTCTCACAGGGCACTTAATGCGATCCAATATTTTCTTTGTCTGTTCATATCTTTCCCTTCATGAAATTGTGAAGTCCCCAGAAACAAGGGCCTTGTCCATTTTTCCAAGTTCCCCAATACTAGAACAGGTACAGAAGAGCTCAAGAAGTATGTTTTAAAAATATTATTATCTTGGCCCCATCACTGAGGAAGGCCTATGAAATATTATGAAAAGGAAGGATAGGGGATCCCATGGAGGTGGTAGCATGACTGGCAGATCCTGCTTTGATTGTAATACCCCGAGTAAGATCATTTCTCCAAGAATGGTACAAATCACAGGCCATGGGAAAATGTGGGCTCTCCCTGGCACAAGTAGTGGGTGCACAGTGCAATGGAAGATGACTTTCTGAAGATCCTTCAAGGATGAGAAGTGCTTGGATAGCAGGACCGCAGGGGAAAAGCATGGCTATAGAAAAGACAAGAAACAGTCCATACTAGGTGGATTTCTGGTTTTGACTGAGAAGACTGGGATGTGCTATTCCAGGTGACTACCAACAGCTCTCAGTAGCCATTCTAAGGTCACTCTAGCATCAAAGTATTGGTGTGGGTTAACTTTCATGATAAAATAGTCAGCAAACTAGGAAAGAAGGGAGCTTCTAGCTAACATCCTACTCAATGATGAAATACTAAAAGCTTTGAAAGCCATCTTGTTAAGACCAGGAATAAGGCAAGGATATCCATTTTCACCACTGCTTTTGTTTGGTTGGGTTTTTGTTGCTGTTGTTATTGTTACTACTGATTTACCACTAAGTTACATCCCCAGTCCTTTTGATTTATTTTATTTTATTTTATTTTATTTTATTTTATTTTATTTTGAGACAGGGTCTCACTAAGTTGCTTAGGGATGGAGCAGTTAGAGCACTTGTGTGGCATACACAAGGACCTAGGTTCAAACCCCAGCACCACATAAACAGCTAAGTGTCTGAGAAGCAAAGGCCAGATGAAAAAAATGAATAAAATGAATTCTCTCTTTCCCTCTCTCTTTCTCTCTCTCTCTCTCTCTCTCTCCCTCTCATTCTCCCTGTCTCTCTTAAAAAAATAAGACATCCAAATTGGAAAGGCAGTAAGGTTAGATGTGATCTTATATGTATAAAGCTCTAAATAAACTTCAAAAACTGGTAAAACCAAAAAAATAAATTCAGCACTTGCAGGATGCCAAATCAATACATAAGAAATAATTGTGTTTCTATACATTTAAAATGAACAGGGAATGGAGAGGTGACTCAGCAGTAAAGTGCTTGCCTGGTATGTGTGAGGACCTGAGTTCCATCCCTAGCAGCATGTTCACAACTAAGTGAAGGAAAAACAAAACAAACAAACAAAAACAAGAAAAAATAAAATTAGCTCTTTCTCTTTCTTTCTCTTTAAAATAAATATATAAAATGAACAGTTCATGGGACAAATGGAGTGGTGGTTCAGCAGTAGAGGGCTTGCCAGGCACCACATACACAATTAAGTGTTGGAAAAACTGAGACCAAATGAAAAAACAAATAAAATTGTTCTCTTTTTAAAAAATAAAATGAACAGTTCAAAAAGGAAATTAAGCCATGCACTGTGGCACACACATGTAATCACAGTGACTCAGGAGGCTGTGGCAGGAGGATTGTGAGTTTGAGGCCAGCCTCATCGATTTAGGCCCTAAGCCACTTAGTGAGGCCTTGTCTCAAAATAAAAAATAAAAAGGGATGGGGATGTTACTCAGTGGTAAAGCACCCCTGGGTTCAATCCCCAATACCAAAGAAAGAAAGAAATTGAGAAAATAACTCCATTTGCCCTACCATCAAAAAGAAGAAGAAACTTCAAAATTATTAAGGATACGGAGTTGGAGATTTAGCTCAGTGGCAGAGTGCTCACCTAGCATGTACAAGGCCCTGAGTTTGGTCCTTAGCCCTGGAAAAAGAAATTATTAAGGAGACAAAAGATTTGTATATTGAAAACCATAAAACATTGCTGAAATAAAACACATAAATGGTAAGACATTCTGTGTTTATGGATTGGAAAACTTAATATTATTAAGATGTCAATCCCTCCAGGTGTGGTAGTATATGCTTATAATCGGGAAGCTGAGCTGGAGGATCACAAGTTTGAGGCCAGCCTCAGCAAATTAAGTATGTTGGCCAAATGTTTTTTTTTTTTAAGAGAAAGAGGAAAAGTGAGAGAGAGAGAGCAAGAGAGAATCAATTTTATGTAGTTCTTCATCTGGTTTTTGTTACTCTGACACTTAGCTGTGCATGTGATGCTGGGGTTTGAACCCAGGTCCTCATACATACCAGGCAAGCACAATATCATTAAGCCACCACTCTAGACCATGGCCAAATAATTTTCTTTTTAAAGAGACAGGGACAGTGAGGGAGAGAGAGAAAGACAGATAAATAAACTAAATAAATAAATTTTATTTAGTTTTTCATGTGGCTTTCATTGCTCGGACATTTCGTTGTGTACATGGTGCTGGGGTTTGAGCCCACATCCTCGCGCATGCCAGGCAAGTGCAGTAACTGCTGAGCCACTGATCTAGCCCTGGCCAAATGATTTTTGATACGAGTGCTAAAATTACTCAATGGGGAAAAGGTGATCTTTTCAACCAATGGTGCTAGAAAAACACATATCAAAAGCTAAGAATGCACTTGGGCCTGCATGGCAATGCACACCTGTAATCCCAGCTACCAGGGAGGCTGAGGCAAAAGAACTGCAAGTTCAAGACCAGCCTCAGTAACTTAGCAAGATCCTGTCTCAAAAAACAAAAATGACTCAGTATGTAGTTCAGTGGTATAGCACTTGCTGATCATTTGTGAGGCCCTGGGTTACATCCTCAGTACTGAACGAAAAATGCAAATCACACATCATAGGGCACTGATATCTAGAATATATACAATTATAGCAATAAAAATAAACAATTCAAGTTGCTTTATACTATATGCAAAAATTAACACAATTGGAAAAAATTTAACTCAAAGACCTATATAAGGGGCTGCAGCAGTGGCTCAGTGGTTACAGCACTTGCCTGGTATGCGCAAGGACCCCAGCACCACAAACAATATCAAGTGTTGGGGCAACAAAAACCAGATGAAAAACTAAATAAAATTGATTCTCTCTTTCTCTCTCTCTCTCACACACTGTCCCTCTCTCTTAAAAAAAAAAAAGACCTATATAAGATCTAAAACAGAAGAAAACAGAGAGTAAAAAATTTCATAGCCTTGGATTTGGCAATGATTTCTTAGATATGACCACAAAAGCAGAAGCAACAAAGGAAAAAAATGTATAAACCAAATTCAGAAACACAAGTATCATATTTTCTATCACATGTGGAATCTAAAAACAAAACAAACAAAAATACTAAATGAAACTAGAAGAGGAAGGATACTAGCAGGATGTGAAGATAGTGGCACGAGAAAGTAGTAGGGAGGGTGGATACAATCAAAGTACATTGTATGCATGTGTGGAAGTGTCATAGTGAAAACTATTGATACGTACTATCAATCTGCACTAATAATTTTTTTAAGTGTTGGGAATGGTGACACACACCTGTAATCCTGTCTACTTAGAAATCTAAGGAAGGAGGATCACAGCTTGGGCAACTTAGTCCCTGTCTCAAAATAAAAACATAAAAAGGGATGAGGAGGCAGCTCAGTAGTAGAGTACCCCTGGGTTTAATCCTCAGCACACTCAGAAAAAAATTGGCTATCAAAATCTGACATGCCAAGCACATTGCGACATGTCAATGATGCACTGCTTTCTTTGTCAATCATGATAGTCAGAAGAGAGAGGACTTGTCGTATGCTGTGGCACATGCCTGTAATCCCATTTACTTGGGATGCTAAGTATTTATTTCAAGTTTCAGGCCAGCCTGAGTAACTTAGTGAGGTCCTGTGTCAAAATAAAAAAATAATAAATGAAGGAGTGAGTATGTAGCTCAATGGTAGGGTGCCCCTGGTTCAATCCCCAGAACCATGAGAAAGAAAAAAAAAAAAAAAGACAGAAAGACCAATATATTCAAGCTAAACCTGGAAAGATGGTCTCATAATTTTGAGTGACCAGAACACAGGGTCAGGAGAAATGAAATGAAGATAGACACCCAAAGGAAACTATGTGAATATATTCAAACCTGAAAGGGGGCAAAAGAATGATTTTTGGTTTAGTTGCTGTAGTGGGGATTGAACCATGGGCCTCTTGGCATGCATGTAAGCACACTACCACTGAACTACACCCCAAACCCTTTGTATTTTTTATTTAAAGAGAGAAGAATAGTGAGAGAGACAGAGAATTTTTATTGAGTTTTTCATATGGCCTTCATTGCTCAGACACTTAGTTGTGTATGTGAGTGCTGGGGTTTGAACCCATGTACTTGCGCATACCAGGCAAGCACTGAGCCACTGCTCCAGCCCCAACCCTTTGTATTTTTAAGACATAGTTTCATTAAGTTGCCCAAGCTGGCCTCAAATTTGCAATTCTCCCACTTCAGCCTCCCAAGTAGCTGGGATTCCAAGCCAACACTACTGTGCTTGGCTCAAAAGGACATTGTTATCAAGAGTAAAAAAGCAACCCATGTTGATTGGAAATGTAGCTCAGTTGGTAGAGTGCTTGCCTACCATGCACAGGGGCCCTAGGATCACATCTCAATGCCACACACACATACACACACACAAAAGCAATCCATTAAATGGGAAAAATATTTGCAAATCAAATATAAAGAGATGGGTATCTAGAACATATGCAACTATAGCAACAAAATAAACACAACTAAAAAAATGGACGAAGGACTTAAATAGACAGGTTTTTTGGGGAGGGCAGGTACTGGGGGTTGAACCCAGGGGCACAGTACCACTGAGATGCATCCCTAGCTCTTTTTATGTATTTTATTTTTTATTTACTTATGTATTTATATTTTTTCTTTATTTATTTTTTGAGATAGGGTCTCAAAAAAAAAATAGTTGCTTAGGGCCTAAGTTGCTAAGGCTGTCCTTGAACTTGTGATCCTCCTACCTCAGCCTCCCCAGTTGTTGAGGTTACAGGCATTTCTACACTCAGCTGAATAGTCATTTTATAAAGAAGATGTACAAAATGGCCAATAATCACATGAAAAGATGTCCAACATCATGAATTACAATTGAAATTTTAATTAAAAAAATACCACTTCTACTTCTACCCACTGGGCTTTTAAAATTGGGGGTGGGGTGGGCGGGGCCAAAGCAGTGGCTCAGAGGTTACTGTGCTTGAGTGGCATGCCCAAGGATTCGGGATCAAACCCTAGCACTACATACAATTAAATGTCAGAGCAACGAAAGTCACATCAAAAACTAAATAAAAACTTCTCTCTTAAAAAGAATGTGTAGATGGCTCAGCGGTGGCTCAGTGGTTGCAGCACTTGCCCGGCATGCTCAAGTACACAGGTTCAAACCCAAGCACCATATACACAATTAAGTGTCAGAGCAACAAAAGCCACGTGAAAAACTCAATAAAAATTGATTCTCTCTGTCTCTCTCTCACTGGCCTTGAAGGAAGGAAGGAAGGAAGGAAGGAAGGAGAAAGAAAGAAAGAAAGAAAGAAAGAAAGCAAGCAAGCAAGCGAGCATGTGTGATTGGTGATTGAACTAAGGGCCTCCTAGGTGCTAGACAAGTGCTCTACCCCTAGGCTACTTATTTGTTTTGTTTCTTGGGGTTTTTTTTTCTTTTTTAAGAGATAGGGATCAGAGAGAGAGAATCAATTTTATTTAGTTTTTCATGTGGCTTCTGTTGCTCTGACACTCCTTTGTGTAAACCCAAGTCCTTGTGCATGCCAAGCAAACACCGTAAGCAAGCACCATAACTGCTGAGCCACTGCTCCAGCCCTTAATTTTTTTTTACATCGTTAATAACCACTGTTAGTGAAGCCGTACATAAACTGGCATCCTTACGTGTTTCTAGTAAGTATATAAAATGTTGCAGCCACTGTGTAAAACAGTATGACAGTTCCTAATAAAAATTAAATATCACTACCATAATACCACTTCTGGGTATATAACCAAGAGAAGCAAATGTAGGCACTTGAACAGATATTTCCTTTAAAGGGAATGCAAATCTGATACATGTTACCCATGGATCAACCTTAAACTTATGCTGAGATATATATGTGACAAATGTGGTATGACTCAACTCATGTGAAGTACCTGGAACAGTTAATTCATAAGAACAGAAAATACAATGGTATTTGCAAGTGTGCCAGAGGCTGATTGGGAAAGAAATGGGCAATTATTATTTAATAGGTATAGAATTTCACTTTGGGAAGACAAAGTTGTAGAGATGTATGGTGATGGTTGCACAGACATGTAATTGTAATCCTGCTGATCTATACACTTAAAATAGCTAAAGTAGTATTTTTTTTTGTACCAAGGAATGAATGCAGGGACACTTAACCCTACCCCCCCTTTTTTTTTGAAACAGGGTCACACCAGGTGTTATGGCACATGTCTGTAACCTCAGCAATTTGGGAGGTTAAGGCAGGAAGATAACTGTGTCTAAATAAAAAATTAAAGAACGGGTTCAATTCCTAGTACCAAGAAAAAAAGAGAGCAAGAGGGAGATATTGCTAAGTTGGTGAGGCTAACTTTGAATTTGCGATTCTCCTGCCTCAGCCTCTCAAGTTGCTGGGATTACAGGTACTGGCCAGTGCACTCAGCTATGTGTTGCATTTTTTGCCACAATAAAAAAAAAAGTAACAAAATCAGGAGTGGTGGTGCACACCTGTAATCCCAGTGGCTCAGGAGGCTGAGGTAGGAGGATCATGAGTTCAAAGCTAGCTTCAACAACTTAGCAAGACCCTGTCTGAAAATAAAAAGGGCTGGGGATGTGGCTCAGTGGTTAAGCACCCAAGGGTTCAAACCCCAGCACCACATACACGACTGTCAGGGAAATAAAGATCTGATGAAAAACATAAATAAAATTGATTATCTCGTTCTCTCTTTTATTCTCTCCCTCTCTTTAAATAATTGTTTTTAAAAAGGGGGATTGGGTTGTAGCTCAGTGTCAGAGTGCTTGCCGAGCACATGTGAGGCACTGAGGTTGATCCTTAGCACTGCATAAAAATAAATAAACTAAAGGTATTCAGTTCATATACAACCAAAAACCCTTTTTTTTTTTAAGAGAAGGGGACAGTGAGAGGGAGAGAAAGAAAGAGACAATTTCATTTAGTTTTTCATGTGGCTTTTGTTGCTGTGACACTTTGTTGTGTTCGTGGTGCTGGGGTTTGCCTAGCATGGGGTCCTCACCCATGCTAGGCAAGCGCTGTAACCACTGAACCTCTGCTCTGGCAAGCCCCCCACAAAGAAAAACCCTTTTAAAATAAAATTAAATTAAAAGGTCAAGTTAGCTGGGCATGGTGGCTACCAGGTACACATTACCTGGTTTGTTTTATTTGACTTTTGCCTTTTTATTACTCAAAGATTCTTCATTTTTTAAAATTTAGCTTTCTGAGTCTGCTTATACCTTCAACATTTTCACAACAATTTTCTTTTTTGAAATATTCATGTTTAAAAAAAAATGAAATATTCATGTTTTATTGATTCACTTATCAATAAACTATCCCCTGCACCTTTAAATTATCTTGCTATGTAGAAGTATCAAGTCTTTTTTGTCATTTCTAATTTTTATTAATAAATTTATTTGTTGAACAATCAAACATGCTTCTCTAATGAAACAATATAATATATATATAAATTCTGAAAATTAAATTTACCTCCAAGAGCCCCTCCCAATTACCCACCCTTATCCCTCCCCCTCCTTCCCAATACATCTCTACAAATGCCTTGGTTGTATAACATTACACCTTTTCCAGATTTAAAACATGAAAATTGACCTGCTTTCTCAATGGCCAGGGTCTAGCTCTAGCCTCCACAGATGAGTGAAGACATTTGACCCTTGGTTTTCTGGGTTATGCTGATTTCACTCAGTATAATTTCTTCCATAGCCATCCATTTACCTTCAAAAGCTGCAATACCATTATTTCTAATTGCTGAGTAGAACTCCATGGTATATATGTACCACAGTTTTTGGAACAATTCATCCAGTGAGGGACATCTGGGTTGTTTCCATAGTTTAGCTATTGTAAATTGAGCTACTATGAACATCAATTTCACTGTAATGTGCTGATTCTAAATCCCCTGGAAAAATACCCAGGAGAGGAATAGCAGGATCATATGGTGGGTTCATCCCTAGTTTTTTGAGGATTCTCCACACTGCTTTCCAGAGGAGCTCTACCGGTCTGCAGTTCTACCAACAGTGTGCTAGCATACCTATCTCTCCACAACCACTCCAGCACCTATTATTGTTTATTTTCTTCATTTTTGCCAATCTGACTGGCGTGAGTTTTCATTTGCATTTTTCTCTGATTACTAGTGATTTAGAGCACTTTCTCATGTATTCATTGGCTTGATCAATCTCCTCTGTTGAGAAGTTTCTATTTAGCTCTTTGGCCCATTTATTGATTGGGTTGTTTGTGTTTTTGAAGTTGAGATTTTTGTGGGTTTTGTAGATTCTGGATATGAGGCCCCTGTCAGAGGAAGCACAGCCCATGATTCTCTCCAATTCTGTAGGAAACCTCTTGACTCTTTTGATTATTTCCTTGGCAGTGCAAAGGCTTTTTAGCTTTCTGGTATCCCATTCACTGATTTTTTGACTTTACTTCCTTCAATTTAGGAGACAAGTTGAGAAAGTCTTTTCCTATTCCCAAATGCTGAAGTGTTGGACCTAATTTGTCTTCCATTAGTTGCAAGATAGCTGGTTTAATTCCTAGCTCCTTGATCCATTTTGATTTGATTCTCATGCAAGGTGAAAGATAAGGGTCAAATTTCAACTTTCTGCAAGTGGCTGTCCAGTTTGTCCAACACCATTTGTTGAAAAGAGGGTCTCTCCTTCATGTAATATTTTGTCCCCCTTTGTCAAAAATCAGATGTTTAAAGATTTGTGGGTTTGTTTCTTTCCTATCTTGATACCAGTACCATGCTGTCTTTGATACTACAGCTCTATAGTATAATTTTAGATCTGGTTTGGCAAAACCACCTGTTTTTTCTTGCTTAGTAAAGTTTTGGCAATTCTGGGTTTCTTATTGTTCCAAATAAATTTGAGAATTGCTGTCTATAAAGAATGACATTGGTATCTTAATGGGGATTGCATTAAATCTATATAGAGCTTTTGGCAGAATGGCCATTTTTATTATATTAATTCTGCTTAACCAAGAGCATGGAACATCTTTCCATCTTCTTAGATCACCTTGGATTTCATTCTTCAATGTCCAATAATTTTCAATGAAGCGATCTTTGATTTCTCTTGTAAGGTTAATTCCCAAGTATTTTATTCTTTTCGAAGATATTACGAATGAGACTGATTTCCTGATTTCTTCATCTGTCCTATTATTATTAGTGTATAGGAAAACTATTGATTTATGGGTTTTGATCTTGTAGCCTGCCACTTTGCTAAATCTGTTTATAAGTTTAAGCAGTTTACTGATGGAGTTTTTTTTTTTTTTTGGATCTTCCAGATACAGGATCATGTTGTCAGCAAAAAGGGAGAGTTTGACTTCCTCTCTTCCTATTTTTATCCCTTTGATTTCTTTCTCTAGAAGCATCAAGTCTTTAAAAAAACATTATTTAGCTGGACAATTATAGGTTGTGATTAGTTAGAGTGGGCACAAATGAAAATAAGACATGGGTGTATGTAAAAGAGGCAACTATGTGAGAATTTAGCACAGAAATTCACCCCTGTACTGGAAGAAATTGTATCCAATAGTTTATTGCATTCTTCTGACAGCAAGTTTAACACTGAATTATGGAATCAATTTTAAGTGATATACACAATTGAAATCACCCTGTTATTTTGTTTTCTTTTGTTTTATTCATTCAACATAGTCTTACGTATTGGAGGGATTCGTTGTTACACATTCATGAACACATGGATATTGACAAAGTAAGTTAAGGCTGATCCTAGTCCATGGTCTCCCCCCTTTGATTACTCCCTGTTCCCACGTTTCCCCTCCTTTACCCCCCATGTTAGTTGGTCTTCTTATGGAAGTTGAGTATTCCCAACTGCATTGATAACCCCCCCTACTCCCTCCCTCCAGCTGCATTGATAATCCCATCACTCTCTCCCCTCCCTTCTTCCCACAGCGTCATAGTTATTGTTCCATCTGCTTATGTAAAAATTTAACCTACGTTGAGGTTATTATTTAGTTTCTGTACCTCAATAAGGAAAGCACACTTGATCATGTCTCTGACACATTTAGCACACATGGAACCACCATAGGCCCTGATGACATGTTTTTCGTTTTAGACAATCTCACAATAACTTGACAGCCTGTACCCCTAGAAGTCTGCCTGGGCACATACCACATGAAGATTTTGGTGCTTTCCCAACCTGCATTGTATAAAGGTAAACACTTCTATTAACAAGGGTCCAGAACAGCCTAGATTTGTTAGGGGCTGTATTATAGGAAAGCCCAAGACCGTATGTCAAATGCTGCACCATTCTGAGTACCTCTAGATACTGTCCCCAGAAGAGCATTAACAGTTTGTTGTTGTTGTTGTTATTTTGGTGAGTGTGTGTGTGTGTGTGTGTGTTGAGAAGAGGAGGAGGAATGTTCCCCACTAATGGGGCTCTAAGTTCTGAAAAGAACCGAGGATTTTTATGAGGGTCCATGATTTCCTCCAAGCAAGGCAAAGTTCTTCCTCAAGGATACCAAGTGAAGAATACGCAATTGTCACAATTGTGCAATTCCCTTAATCTTCCTGAGCTGGTTCTTCATCTGAAAAATTGGAATAATATACTGTAGTAATAAGAAAGCAATGGGGAAATGGTACTGGGAATGTGACTCAGTGATAGAGCATTTGATTGGCATATATGAAATCCTGGGTTCAAACCCTAGCATTACAAAAAAGGCATGGGGGCAATGGAAAATGGCTCAAACACTCTTTAAAACTGTCAAATGAAGGGACTGGAGCAGTGGCTCAGCAGTTATGGCACTTGCCAGGCATGGGCGAGGACACAGGTTCAAACCCCAGCACAACGTACACAACGAAGTGTCAGAGCAAGAAAAGCCATATGAAAAACTAAAAGATAATTGATTCTCTCTTTCTCTCTCTCTCTCTCTCTCTCTCTCTCTCTCTCTCTCTCACACACACACACACACACACACTCTCCCTCTCTCTTAAAAAAAAAAAACCCCAAAACAAAAAACTGTCAAAATGTAGCCAGGCGTGGTGGTGCACACCTGTAATCCTGGGAGGCTGAGGCAGGAGGATTACAAGTTCAAAGCCAGCTTCAGCAACTCAGCAAAGCCTAAGCAACTTAGCAAGACCCTATCTCAAAATAAAAAGGGCTGGGGATGTGGCTCAGTGGTTAAGTGCCCCTGGGGTCAATCACTGCCAAAAAACAAAAACAAAAAACCTGTCAAGTGTATATACAGGTTTATTTAGAGAACAAATAGTTCAGAAAAAAATTGGTCAATCTCTACAATCTTAAGTCAATATTACCATCTTTTTCTAGAGAAAATAGGGTCTTATTTCTACATAAGGTTAGCTGGGATTCCTGAGACCCAGCTGCCCTTGTCTGATTATCTTTGTTATAGCAGTCCATTCTTAGTGGAATTGTGTCTGATTGCTCCACATGGATTACATTTTTTTTCCAGGGCCTCACACATACTAGGGAAGCACTCTGCCACTGGGCTACTTCCCCAGCCCTTGATTGCTCCAGAGGATATCAGGTCAGCCAATCTCAGTAATCCCAAAGACTGGTACAGAATTGGGTTCAATGAGCAGGTATTGCAGAGAATATTAGGGTTGCTACTGCCCACCCATGTGTCATAAGGGGATTCAGTTTCATTCAACAGACCCTGGGGATTTGTTAAACAAAGACAAAAACCACATAGTCCCTAAGGCTCATGGGTGAGGCAGGCACACAAACATAATTATAATATAACCTTAAATCCTATGAGAACAAAACTATCAGCAGGGGTTCAGAGGAGAAAATACTTGGCTCATGTACGCTTAGGATTCTAATCCCCTGATGGGCCTCAACTATTTCCAGGTTGCCCATAACCATCGCCCAAGATGTTGTTAATCATTGGGTGCTCAGTAATGACTGATTGGACCAATTCAGGCCAGAGAGGCACTTTTCCTATTGCTACAACCTCTCCAATTGGTAAATTGATTCCCCTGTAATCCCCAGCCCAGTTGTCATGTTTTCTGTGATATTTCCATGAACCCAAAAGCCAATTATTTTTTTTAATTCCTCCTCTTCCTTCTCCTCCTCCTCTTTTGCTTCTGGGAGAGAGAGAGAATCAACTTTATTTATTTTATTTATTTTTTCATCTGGCCTTTGTTTCTCTGACACTTAGTTGTGTGTGGTACTGGGGTTTGAACCTGGATCCTTGCACATGCCAGGCAAGTACTCCAACCTCTGAGTCACCACTCTAGCCTTTTTATTCTGGAATTTCATGACACTCATTCTACAAATATTTATGGGCAGGTTCTCTTTTGTTCCTGGAGACAGAGTTATACAACATAGTCCTAAGAACTTATGTCCACTGAGGAGGTAGACTCTTAGCTGGCATTAGACCAGTACTAGTTATACCACTGTACAAGGGTAAATACTGAAGAATTTTCAAGAGACACCTTTCGGGACTTTTAAGCTCATCTTTCTCTTTATAAAAACTACCTACCCACCCAGGGGTAAGTTCTGGAGACTATGTTTGTATTATGTGTCTTAGCTGATTGGCCTAGAGAGAATACCTGACTACAGGTGGGCCAAATTAATTCTGTATCCAAGAAATTTGGAATCAAGTTTCAAAGACACAGAGAGCTGTGAAGCATTCATGCAGAGGGATATTGGACAGAGAGCCTGAGAGGGAGGGAGAGAGGGAGGAAGACAAAACTAGGGTTCCTGCTTGTGAGTCCAAAATATACTCCCATCTCTTCTTATAGTCAGTTCCTAGTTTGGATATCATCACAATAGCCCTCATTCAGGTAGGAGAGGCAAACAGGAAGCCTCCCAGCCTACACTGGGGCAAATGATTAAGGGAGCAGGCAGGCAAATGGTTTGGTTTGGGTGAAAGATGGAGGACTCTGAGCCGGGCTCAATGGTGCACACTTGTAATCCCAGAGACTCAGGAGACTGACTCAGGAGACTGAGGCAGGAGGATCCCAAGTTCAAAGCTAGTCTCAGCAACTTAGCAAGGCCTTGAGTACTTTAGCAAGACCTTGTCTCAAAATAAAATATAAAGAGGGCTGGCGATGAGGCTGGAGTAGTGGCTCAGCAGTTATGGTGGTTGCCTGGCATGAGCAAGGACCCAGGTTTGAACCCCAGTACCACATACACAATGAAGTGTCAGAGCAATGAAAGCCACATGAAAAACCAAATAAAATTAATTCTCTCTCTCTCTCTCTCTGTCCCTCTCTCTTTTAAAAAGGGGGGTGGTGGTGCTGGTGATGGGGATGTGGCTCAATAGTTAAGCACCCTTGGGTCAAAAAGGATGGAGGACTCTGAAGGGGGAAACAGCACAGGCAAAGGCCAAGAGATGAGATCTGTGTGAATAAGGTGCAAAGAAAGGAAGCTGGAGATGTGCCCAAAGCCAGGATTACTCAGGACCTTGTAAGCCATATTAAAAGTCTAGGACAGGATTGGAGCGATGGCTCTGTGGTTATGGCACTTGCCCAACATGCGTAAATACACAGGTTCAAACGTACACAACTAAGTGTCAGAGCAACAACAACCATGTGAAAAACTGAATAAAAATTTATTCTCACTCTCACTGTCCTTCTCTCTTTAAAAAAAAAAAAGAAAAAAAATCTAGAACAACTTGCACAAAGAGTGGAGACCCAAGGGCGGAGAAAACTATTAGTACTCCAGGCAGGAAATGATAGTGGCCTATACTGCTAGTTGGGGGCACAGATATTGTCAGAGATATTCAGGACATAGCATTATCAGTTCTTGGTATTCAAAGTGGGGACAAGGGGCCAGGCATCGTAGCACACACCTATTATCCCAGTGACTCAGGAGGCTAAGGCAGGAGGATTGCAAATTTGAGGCCAAATTCAGCATGGTAGCCAGCCTCTAAGCAACTTAGCAAAACCCTATTTTAAAATTAAAAAAATAAAAAAACGGCAGGAGATATGACTTAGTGATTAAGCACACCGTGGGTTTAATCCCTGATGCCAAAAACAACAAACAGAAACAAAACAAACAAAAAAGACCCTATTGTCTCTTATGTAAGCATGTCTGTGGTTTAAACATACAGAATTGCCAGGCCAGGCATAGTAGTGCACGCCTGCCTGTAATCCCAGCCACTAAGAAGGCTAAGGCAGTAGGATCCCAAGTTCAAGGTCAGGCTCGGAAACTTAGCCAGGCCCTAAGCAATTTAGTGAAACTCTTTGTCTCAAAATTAAAAAAAAAAATAAAAATAACAGGGCAGGAGGTATAGCTCAGTGGTAAAGTGCCCCTGGGTTCAATCCCCAGTGCCAAACAAACTCAGATTTGACTCTTTTTTTTTTTTTTTAAACAGAGGGGAATGGTGAGAAAGAAATAATCAATTTTATTTAGCTTTTCATGTGGCTTTTTGTTACTCTGACACTTCATTGTGTATGTGGTGCTGGGGTTTGAACCTGTGTCTTCATGCATGCCAGCCAAGTGCTATAACTGCTGAGCAACCACTCCAGCCCTCCAATTTGATTCTTAAAGAGCTATATATCAACTGTCTTAGATGTTCCAACTTATTAAGCTGCCTTTGGGTCCTAGGACATATTCAATGTAGCCTTTATTGTATTGTGTTGCTATTTGTATGGCTGTCTACCCGAAGAATTAATATGCATGATAGGCCACAAAGGAACTCTTGGCAAATTCTCAGAAATTGATATAATTCCTTGCCTCTTATCACATAATAATCATGTGAAATTAGAAATAAACATGACAAAACCCTACAGAAACTATACAAGCACATGGAGATTGAATAATGCATCTTTGAATGATGAATGGGTGATAGAAGAAATCAAGGGATGAATTAAAAATTCTTAGACTCAAATAGAATAGTGATAACAACATAAGAATCTCTGGGACACTATAAAGGCAATTCCAAGTGGAAAATGTATAGCTATGGGTGCATATGTGAGAAAATCAGAAAGATCCCAAATAAACAACCTAATGATACATCTCAAAGCCCTTGAAAAAGACCAAATCAATTCCAAAAACAGTAAAATAAGATAATTAAGATCAGAGCCAAAATCAATGAAATCAAGAATAAAGAATACAAAGGATGGATGAAATAGAGTTAGTTCTTTGAAAAGATAAAGAAGATTGATTAAGCCGTTAGCCAAACCAACCAAAGGAAAAAGAGAGAAAACTCAAATTAATAAAATTAGAGATGAAAAGGAGAAATTACCATAGACATCACAGAAATCCAGTGAAATCAATAGGGAATATTTTGAGAATTTGTATCCAACAAATTGGAAAACGTAGAATAAATAGTTACATTTCTAGACAAGTATGATCTGCTGAAACTGAAATGAGGACATAGATAACCTAAACAGACCAATAACTAACAATGAGATAGAAGCACTAATAAAAAGTCTTCTAAGAAAAGCCCAGGGCCAGATGGATTCTCAGCTGAATTCTACCAAACCTTAAAGAAGAACTAATGCCAATACTCCTCAAATTTTTCCATGAAATTGGGATGGAGCATTTAAAATTTTATTCTATAAAGCCAGTATCATACTCATATCAAAACCAGATAAGGGGGCTGGAGCGGTGACTTTGAGAGTATAGCACTTGCCTGGCATGTGCAAGGATGCAGGTTTGAACCCCAGCAACAAATACAACAAAGTGTCAGAACAACAAAAGCCACATGAAAAACTAAATAAAATTGATTATCTTTTTCTCTTTCTTACTGTTCCTCTCTCTTGAAAAAAAAAAAGACAGATAAGGACACGTACACACCAATATCCCTGATGAACTTAGATACAAAAATACTTAATAAAATATTAGCAAATCATGTTTGGCAATGTAAGAAAATTATGCACCATAACCAAGTTGGTTTTATTCCAGAGATGCAAAGGTGGTTTACTGTATGCAAAGCAATAAATGTAATTTATTACATAAAGAACAAAAATCACTTAGTCATTTCAGTGGATGCAAAGAACACACCTATAATCCCAGTGGCAAGAGAGGCTGAGGCCGAAGCCAGAAGATCACAAGTTCAAGGCCAGCCTCACAACATAATGAGACCCTGTCTCAAAAAAAAAATAAGGGCTTGGATGTGGCTCAGTGGTTAAGTGGTTAAGTACTGGGTTCAATCCCCAGTACTACTACTACTACTACTACTACTACTACTACTACTAATAATAATAATAATAATAATAGATGCGAAGAAGGCCTTTGACAAAATTCAGCATCCATTCATGATAAAAACACAAAAGAAACTAGAGATGGAAGGAACCTATCTTAACATTGTAAAGGCTGTGTATGAAAAACTCAAAGCAAACCTCACAGTAAATGGGGAAAACTGAAAGCATTTCCTTTAAAATCTGGGACAAGACAAGGATGTCCTCTCTCACTACTCCTGTTTAATATAGTGGTAGAAATTCTAGCCAGAGCAATCAGGAAAGAGAAGGAAGTAAAAGGATTAAAAATGGGAACGGATGAAGTCAAATTATCACTATTTCGAGATATGATTCTATACCTAGAAGATCCAAAGCAATCTACCCAAAGACTGCTAGAGCTAATGAACAAATTCGGCAAAGCAGCAGGTTACAAAGTCAACATTTAAAAAATCAATAACTTTCCTACATACCAACAACAAATCTGCTGAGAAAGAAATTAGGAAAACAATTTCATTCACAATAGCCTCAAAAAAAAAAAAAAAACCCCACTGCCACCACCACCACGACCACCACCACCACCACCAACAAAAAACCCTGAAAGAATAATTTTAACCAAAGAGATAAAAGACCTCTACAATGAAAACTGTAGAACATTGAAGAAAACTTCAGAAGATGGAAAGACCTCCCATGTTAATGGATAGGTAGAAGTAATATTGTTAAAATGGCCATACCAGGGACTGGAGAGGTGGCTCACCTGTAGACCACTTGCCCAGCATGCATGAGGACCCAGGTTATATCCCCAGCACCACATACACAACTAATTATTGGAAAGACAAAAACCAGATGAAAAATAAATAAAAGTGACTCTCTCACTTCTCTTTCTCTTAAAAAAATTTAAAAAATGGCCATGCTACCAAAAGCAGTATATAGATTCAATGCAATCCCCATTAAAATACCAATCATATTCTTCACAGAACTAGAAAAAACAAGTCCAAAAAGTCATTGGGAAGAATAAGACAGAACAGTCAAAGCAATTTTAGGCCACAAAAGCAATGCTGGAGGTATCACAACACCTGACTTCAAATTATACTACAGAGGGGCTGGAGCAGTAGCTCAGTGGTTACAGTGCTTGCCTGGCATGCACGAGTACGTGAGTTCAAACCCCAGCACCATGTATACAACGAAATTTTGGAGCAATGAAAGGCACATGAAAAACTAAATAAAATTGATTCTCCTTTTATCTCTCTCTCTCTCTCTCTCACACAATCCTTCTCTTAAAAAAAACTGCATGGTACTGACATAAAAATAGATAGACCAATGGTACAGAACGGAAAACACAGAGACAAACCACACTAATATAGTCATCTGATCCTTGACAAACGTGCCAATGACAGACATTGGTGCTAATAAAGCTAGTTATCCATATGTAGAAGAATGAAACTAGACCCTTATCTCTCACCCTGCACAAAAATCAAATAAAAATGGATCAAAGACTTAGGAATTAGACCAGAAACTATGCAACTCCTAGAAGAAAATGTAGGCTCAATACTCCAGCTTTTAGGTACAGGCAAGGACTTTCTCAACAGGACCCCTGAAGCTCAGGAAATTATGCCAAGAGTTAATAAATGGGACAACATCAAGTTAAAATACCACTCCTTGGTATTTATCTTGATGAATTAAAGTCATTTTACTACAGTAATACATGCATACCCATGTTTATGGCAGTGCAATTCACAAGAGCCAAACTATGGAAGCAGCCTAGGTATCATTCAACAGATGAACAGATAAAGAAAATCTTATATATATATATCTTATATATATATATATATATTCTTATATATATATATGTGTATATATATATATATATATACACACACACACACACACACACACTGGAGTTTTATTCAGTTATAAAGAAAAATGAAATTGTGTCATTTGCAGGAGAATGGATAGAACTGGAGACCATTATGTTAAGCAAAATAAGTCAAACTCAGAAGGTTGTCATATGTTTTCTCTTATATGCAGAAACTAGGGAGAAAAGGAAAAGAAAGATGGGGGCAGATCTCATGAGTATCAAAGGGATGTCAGCAGAGGAAAGGGACCAAGGAGCTGGGAGGTAGGGGGGAAAGTTCTTAGGAGGGACATTTGCCAAATTATATGTTAATATTTTGTATTGTATGCATGTACAAATATTAACAATGATTCCATCAGTATGTACAACTATAATACACCAATAAAAAAAGGTGGGACAAAAAAGAACTTGAAAGCATGAAACAGGATCCAGTTTTTCTGCCCAGCAGCCCACGTAACTCAGTGAATAGAATAGAGGAAGAAATGAACAAATGAGTGACCAGAAGGAGAGAGATGTACCCAGGTTTTTTTTTAAGAGGAAAGAGAGGGAGAAACAGAAAGAGAGAATCAATTTTATTTATTTTTCTATCTGGCCTTTTTTTCTCCAGCACTTAGTTGTGTATGTGGTGCTGGGGTTTGAACTCAAGTCCTTGCACATTCCAGGCAAGCACTGCAACTGCTGAGCCACAGCTTCAGCCCCATATTACAGTTCTTAACAAGTTCAGTAAAATTATATTTTGGGTTCTTCCCACAGTTCCCTCCATAAATTTCTCTTTGCTACTGTGCAGTCTTTCTCCCCTTTAACCACTTACAGGAAGTCTTTCCAGATTGTTCTCAACCACCACACTGAAGGTCTGGGTCTCCAGGCTTGCTCCTCTTTCTCTTCATCTCCTTCTAATATGTGTAAGAGGAGGCAGACAAGGTGTTCACAAAAGGAGGCATGAGGTTGGGGAAGGAAGATAGGCAAAGGCGCTAACCTGGACTATATAGCTCAAAACGTATACAACTTTTTGCATGAAAACCATGCAAAAAAGCTGAAAATATGAAAACTGAGTATGACTCTTTGGAGGAGCAGGGGACAGATCTGAGTGATGAAAGAGAAACAATGAAGTTTGTGGGGAATTGAGTCCCCTGTTCCAGCATCCTTAATCTCAGGCCCTTAGGCTAAAATGCTTCCTCATCCCTCCCCAGAGCAAGTGTCCCAACAACCCATGGAAGCCACCAAGCTGTCTTAGCCCCTCTGGGAATCAGATGCTCTCCTACAAGGTAGCATCATTAGGCCACTGAGGGCCACAGACGAAGCAGTCCCTGGGGTCCTGACTACTCACCTGCTGTACCTCTTTTCTGGGGAAAGACCAGGAGTTCTGTCTGGAGTGTCCTTGCAGTTGAATAGCCCAGGATGTGTTATTGAACTTTTTGGAGGGTTGGCTTATTAAATGGTTCAAGATGACTACTGTACAGAAATATTAAGACTTTTTTTTTTCCAGAGCTGAGGACTGAACTTGGGGCCTTGCACATGCTCGGCAAGCACTCTGCCACTGAGCTAAATCCCCAACCCCATTTTTTTTTAAATGAGAGAGGGATAGGGGCTGGAGCAATGGCTCGGTGGTTGCTGTGTTTGCCTGGCATGTGCAAGTCCCCAAGTTTGAACCCCAGTACCAAGGATACAGCGAAGTGTCTGAGGAATGAAAGTCACATGAAAATCTAGATAAAAATTGCTTCTCTCCTTCTCTCTCACTATCCCAACATTTTTTTTTTTTATGATACTGGAGATCAAGCCCAGGGCCTCACATATGCTAGGCAAGCCCTCTACCACTGAGCTACAACCCCAACCAAAGAGAACACTTTGAAGGGTGAACATAGAGCCTGCCACAAAGTAAGTGCTCATTGACTGTCAGGTGTCTGAGCTGAGAATTCTGGCCCCACCAGACATCAGTTATTGTCACCAGAGGCCTGGCTTCCAAAACCACCAGTTAAGCCATGTGACTGAACTAGAGACAAAGCATCTGATGCTTCAGCATACTGAGACAAAGGGCAGGAGCCTGCTCATGAGGGGCAGTTGAGAGAGAACCATGGGACAGAGATGGAAAAAAAAAACTCTTACTTGGGAGATTAAAGCAAGAGAGTCTTTTGAGCTCAGGACTTTAAGGCCAGGTTGGCAACAAGGTGAAACCTTTTTTCTTTATTTTTTTAAAAGAGAGGACAGAGAGAGAGAGAGTCAGAGAGAATCAAGTTTTTTTATTGAGTTTTTCACATTCATTGCTTGACACTTAGTTGTGTATGTGGGTACTGGGGTTTGAACTCATGTACTCGTGCATGCTGGGCAAGTACTGTAACCACCAAGCCACTGCTCCAGCTCCAACCTTTTTTCTTTTTTTCTTTCTTTTTTTTTTTTTTCAGGGCTGAGAACTGAACTCAGGGCTTTGCGCGTGCTAGGCAAGCGCTCTGCCACTGAGCTAAATCCCTAATCCCCCAACCTTTTTTCTTTAAAAAAAAAAAAAAGTCAACTCCTTAGGTCATATGTTCCTTGCAAATCCCATGAAACAGATACTCTTCTCTGCATGCTTGTTTTATTTTATATATTTATTTATAAATAGACATTTTTTAAGAGAGAGAGAGGGACAGTGAGAGAGAGACAAAGAGAATCAATTTTTATCTAGTTTTTCATGTAGCCTTTGTTGCTGGAACACGTATGTTGTATATGTGGTGCTGGGGTTTGAACCCGTGTCCTCATGCATGCCAGGCAAATGCAGTAATCACTGAGCCACTGATCCAGCCCTTAAATAGACTGATTTTCAGAGAAGTTTTCAGTACATACCAAAATTAGCCAGACTCAGTGGCATAGGTCTGTAATCCCAGCAACTTGGGAGGCTGGAACAGGAGGATCACAAGTTTGAGACCAGTCTCAGAAATTTAGCAAGGCCTTAAGGAACTTAGTGAGACTCTGTCTCAAAATAAAAAAATTAAAAAGGGCTGGGGATTTGGTTCAGTGGTAAAGCACCTGCGGGTTCAATACCCAATACCAATAAATAAATAAGTACACAGAAAAATTAATTAGAAGATGCAGAGTTCCCATGTGCTTCATGCCCCCACTCATGCAAGGTACCCTCATTATTCAGATCCTGCACCAGAGTACGTTTATATCATCTTTAGAGAATTTGTTTTTCCTTTATGGTGCCGGGGATTAAACTCCAGGCCTTGAGGATACTAGGCAAGTACTCTACACTAAGCTACATTCCTAGCCCTGACATTTGTTACAATCGATGAACCTACATTGACAAAGCACTATCATCCAAAGTCCATAGTCTATATTAGAGATCACTCTTGGTGTTGCACTTTCTATGAGTTTTGATAAATATATTAGGGCATGTATAGTTTTATTTTCCAACACAATTTTATTTTTATCAAAATGTGTGCACTCAGTGACTTGAAAGAGTAGGGAAAAAAGCTTACATGGAAAACAGTATCTCTTTCCTGTACTTCCCCTTCCTAGCCTCAGGTCCTGGTTCCAGAGTCTGAGTGGCATTTTCTTATGTAATCCTCAGCTTTAGGGTGGCTACAGTCTTAGCACTGAGGTAATAAGCCTTTTTCTCTAATTCAGGAACATCAAAGAGGACTTGGGACAAACAGCGTACTGGGGCCAAGTAACTAGATTATCTTAACACATTCTGCCTCATGGGTCAATCAGGCATCCCAGATAAGATCTTGGAAAGATATTTTTACGCCCAGAGTGGTGGCACATACCTGTGATCCCAGCAACTCAGAAGGCTGAGCCAAAAGGATCAAAAATTTGAGGACAACACGAGTCATTTAGTTAGACCTTATCTCAAAATAAGGATGTAGCTCAGTGGTAAAACAGCCCTAGGTTCCATCCCCAGTACCAAAAGAAAATTAAAAAAAAAGAAAAGAAAAAAAGAGATATTTTAAAATCCCCACTGACTTCTTTTCTCTCATTTAATCATTTAATTTATTTATTTATTGTGGCAGATGAAACCCAGGGGTGCTCTATCACTGACCCCCAGCCTTTTATTTTTTATCTTTATTTTTTTATTTTTCACCTTGAGACAGGGTCTTGGCACATTAGCAAGGCTGACACATTGGCTACCTCCCTCATCCTCCCAAGTTGCTGTGCCCAGCGATACTTTTAGCAGTTTTTCTGGATAGCTCAACACAGAAAGGCTGCTGGGAACCAGGCACAGTGTAATCCCAGCTACTCAGGAGGCTGAGGAAGGAACATTTTAAGTTTGAGGCTAGTCTGGACAATATAACAAGACCCTGTCTCAAAATAAAAGGGCCAGGGCTGGAATGCTTGCCTGGCATGCAATAGGCCTTGGGTTCAATCCCCAGTATTGGTGGTGGTGAGGGGATGGGGAGGTTCAGAAAAGCTGGTGGAATGGGAAGCTGCCTGGGTGGAGGGAGATTTGGGCTTAGTTTGGCTGTATGGCCCTGAAAAATCGCTGTTAGGCTTTTGAGATCCTCATGTGAAAAACAGGGGTTGGATGGATAACCAAGAGAGCCCTGCCTCTGTTGAAGGGAGTCTAGTCTACTGGTGTTGTGGCTAGCAAACTCAGTCTCTGGAACCCTTCCTATAAGCTGGTGCTTCCTGCTGCCCTCCTTGCAACCACCCTCAATGCAGGCATTATTAACACATTTTAAAAATGAAGAATTAAGCTAGGTGGCATTGTGTATGCCTGTAATCCCAATGACTTGGAAGACTGAGGCAGAAGGTTCACAAATTCTAAGGCCAGCCTGGGGCACTTAGTGATATCTGGTCCTAAACAAAGAATAAAAAGGGCTGGAAATATATTTCAGAGGTAAAGCACTTGCCTAGCATACATGAGATCCAGGGTTCAATCCCCAGTTAAAAAAAAAATTCAGTCTGTTCCTTTTTGGTGGGGGGCAACTGGAGATTGGGCCTCGTGCTTGTTACACTAATCTACATCCCCAAGCCTCCTACTTTTTTTAGGACAGGATGTCCCTACATTGCTCAAGGTTAGCCTCACTTGAACTTATGATCCTCCTGCCTCAGCCTCACTATAGACATGAACCACCATACCCAGGTCTTGTCTGTACTTACTTTCAGGGAAATGTTGGGCCCTGGACTGGGATACAGGGTTCCTTTGTACCAGGCTACCCTGCTACTTCCTGGGATGACAGGCTCCTTTTGAAGGGAGGCTGTCTCTAGATTGTGGATCCTTCAGAGCAGAGCCAGTGACATATGCCATATGCTGCACCCTTGTCAATACAAGATACACATGGTGCAGGGCCAGGCACAGAACAGGAACTCAAAAATTCTAACTTGAGCCAGGCACGTTGGTGCACATCTATAATCCTAGCAACTTGAGAGGCTGACCCAGTCTCAAAATAAAATATTAAAAAAAAAGGGTGGAAGGGACTGGAGCGGTGCTTGGCATGAGCAAGGACCCACATACACAACTAAGTGTTGGAGAAACAAAAACCAGATTAAAAAAATAAAGTTCTCTCACGTTCTCCCTCTTTCTTTAAAAAAAAAAGTGTGTGTCTGGGGGGACTGATGGTTAAGGCACTTGCCTGGCATGCATTGAGTATGCAGGTTCGAGCCCCAGCAGCACGTACACAAAAAAGTGTTGGAGCAATGAAAGTCACATGAAAAACTCTCTCTTAAAAATAAAAGTCAGGGTGCTGGGGAAATGTGGCTCAGTGGTTAAAAGCCCCAGTTCAATCTCCAGTACAAAAAAAAATCCTAGGGCTTGAAACAGTTTTATTAATTTGTGTGTGTGTGCACGTGCGTGCGTGTGTGAGCATGCATGTGTTTTGTACTAGGGATTGATATCAGGAGCACTTTCCCACTGGTGCATCCTAGTCTTTATTTATTTATTTATTTATTTTTTAAGACAGAATCTTGCTAAATTGCTGAGGATGGCCTTGAACTTGGAATCCTCATACCTCAGCCTCCTCAGTCACTGAGATGATAGGTGTGTACCACTGTGCCCAGTTGGGGTTTTTTTTTCTGTATGGAGGATTGAATCTAGGGGTGTACTGAAGTACATCCCCATTCCTTTCCATTTTTATTTTGAGACAGTCTCACAAAGTTACTTAGGACTTTGCTAAATTGCTGATGTTGGTCCCCAACATGTGATCCTCCTGCCTCAGCCTCCTGAATCACTGGGATTACAGGTATGTGCCACTGTACCCAGTGGTTCATTTGGTTTTATTCTTTTTAAATTTATTTATATATATATATATATATATTTTTTTTTTTCTTTTGGTACTGAGGATTGAACCCAGGGACACTTAACCACTGAGTCACATATCTCCAGTCCTTTTTATTTTTTTATTTCAAGACAGGGTCTTGCTAAGATGCTTAGGGCCTTGGTAAGTTACAGAGGCTTTGAATTTGTGATCCTTCTGCCTTAGCCTCCCAAGTCACTAGGGTTACAGGTGTGCACCACCATGCCTGGTAGTTGTTAAATCAGGCTTCCATTTCAGTGGTTCTCTCCACCCCTCACATACATACCATAATCTTCCAAAGCACTGACTGCCTTTCCATGCTTTATGGAATGGAGATTTTTTTCCTTCCTCCTGTTTTCTCCCCTGGATTGGCTCCTGAGTAGGTGGGGGTCTTTATAATCTGGAGATATTGCACACTGTACACTTCTGTTTCTGCTGATATTCAGAGCAGTTTAATAGGTAAGGTACCCAAAGGCCACCAGGGCTACTTTTCTCTCCCTTCTTCCTCTCTCCCCCCACCTCCTCTTTCTCTTCCTCCTCCTCTTTTTTTAAACTAGGGATTGAACCAGAGGTATTTAATCACTGAGCAACATCCCCAGTCCTTTTTATTTTATATATATATTTTGAGGCAGGACCACTAAGTTGCTGATGCTGGTCTCAAACTTACAATCCTCCTGCTTCAGCCTCCCAAGTCACTGGGATTACAAATGTGTGCCACTGCATGAGGCCTGCAGGGCTAGTGTTCAATGTAACAGAATTAGGTAGCATGTGTTTTCCCAGGAAACAGAGTATTCAAATGGACGATAGATGGATAGTACTGAAAGGAAGATTTGGGGTCTTAGTCTCCCTTTTCCATGGAGTGCCTCAAACATTAATGATCAGGACCTTTATATGTACTCAGGTCAAAGGTCCTCCCCTCTCCATGGAGATTCCAAGGGTCAGGCCTACAGCCAAGGACCACAACCCCTTAACCCAGCAGATCTCACAGTTTGGCAATGACCGAGACCTGAGAAACTGTCCTCATTTCCAGTTCTCTGACAGATTCCCCTCATCTACTACAATCTGAGGCTGGTCCAGTGATTCTTTCCAGGCTCCACATTCTTCTCCAGCATACAAAGGCTGGTTTTGAAGTCCTTCTTCCCAACAAGTCATGCCCACTTGTCCCTGGTTATCCTCTGGTCATGTGGGAAGGCAGCCAGCTTTGTGACTTCACAAAAATCTATCTTGTGACAAGACTGGTACTGGTGAAGCAGGAGCTGGGCAGAGAGTCTCCCCCCCAGGAACATCATGTGACTTTTCATAGAGACACCCCCACCTCTAAGGGAATGAAGAAGAGCTGCCCTGAGGTAAGTGCCCAGGATACCCTCTATACCTAGAAATGCCTTTCCTTGATGACTTTGGCTTCCAGGTCTAGCTGGGTGCTCCAGGATATATTGCCAGATATATCTCAGAGGTCTGGGCCCATGGCAGCCAGGTTTGTGGAAGGGCAGGAAGTGATTACTCCCCTTGAAGGTGGTGGTAGATTTCTGGCCTTTGAACTGGGGGGTCAAACCAACCTCCTCCCATTGGACAAAGTCACTCTTCTCTAGGTCCTTTCAAATGAGGAGAACTGATAGAGGGGGAACTGAATCTGCATTAGAGTCTGCTCCAGCAGATAGTTCCCAGAGTACCTTCAAATGGGTGAACCAGAGATCCCTGAACCCATAGAAAGGTCTTTCAGTTATATATAAACATTGCCAAAAATCCAGGGGCTTGTGGGAACTTGAAGGCAAGGTCAGTGTAGACTCTCCAATGTCAACTCCATTGTTGTTTTCTTCCCAAGAAACCTGAGGCAAAAGAAGCTGGGAATGCTTGCTTCTAAACTTCCCCAACATTTAATCCGTACTAGGAACATGGTCTGTGGTCTGGAAGGGCAGGGCCTCAGAAATTATGATGATAACTGGCTACCTTACTAGGGGATCAGGCATGCCCAGGGGAAATCTGGAAGACAGAATTTGACTACTACAACCTCTACTTTGTGCTGGGCTTGTCAATTGTGAGGGTGGTCCAGGCATACCATCTTTGGAAACCCCCCTTTGGCATCTACTTTATGACATCACTATTCTGCCAGAGAACCAGGAAAGCGGGTAGGAGTGCTCTGTGCAAGGATTCCAAATGCAGGCTTCCTCACAGCAGGACAGGGCGGATAGGCTGGTATGGGAGAGGCATCAAGTCTGGTTTCACATTCAAGGGCTCTTTGACCTTAACTATCCTTCACCCTTAGCCCTTTAAAGAGTAAGGAGGCCTAGAGAAGACTCTCCTTCCTCCACTCTTGGTCTACTCAGTTTCGGGTTCTCTGCTGGGACAGAGTTAGATAGGTGGTCAAAAGTGGCTATTCCAGCCAGGTGTGGTGTCACACACCTATAATTCTAGCTGCTGGGGAGACTGAGGAAGGAGAATTGCAAGTTCAAAACCACCCTCAGCATTTTCATGAGGCCTTAAGAAACTTAGTGAGACCCTGTCTCAAAATAAAATATAAAAAGGAGCTGGGGATATGACTTAGTGTTTAAACACCCCTGGGTTCACTCCCTGGTACAAAAAAAGTGGCTATTCCTTTACTTTATAGGGATCCTGAAAATGTTCCCTAGAATTTTTCTGGTATAGAGTTTCTTTCACACAAATGCAGAGAGCCATGCTGGGCTTGGTGACACTTGCCTGTAATCCCAGTGACTCAGAGGTTGAGGCAGGAGGATCACAAGTCCAGACCAGCTTTGGCAACTTAGCAAGACCCTATTTTTTAAAAAGGGTGGTGGTGGTGGTGGTGGTATAGCTCAGTGGTAGAGTACCCCTGGGCTCAATCCTTAGTACCACAGGAAAAATTTAAATATCACAATTAAAAACTGCAGCAAACCTGAGCTCCAGAAGCAGTAATGGGTGCAGAGAATCCAGCCAGGGCTGAGGTAGTCCTGAAGAACTCCAAAGGGTACAGTCAGAGACAAAGAACAATAAAAGTAGGAATAGCTATCACTTACCTACTAGCACTTACTGTGTGCCAGAGACAAGCTAAACACTTCATGTTTAGTTCTCATAACAGTGCTGGAAAAGAGATACTATCCCCATTTTCCAGACAGGGAATTTGAAGCTCAAGAGAAGTGAAGTAACATGGCCAAGGTTCACAGCTGGTAAATGGTAAATGGAAACATCAGTAATAGAATTCAGGTCCGTCTATCTCCAAAGCTGGACGCAACCACTGAGTTATCTATTCCTTCAAACTTTTTCCAGTAGAGTGTGATACTATTTTCTTCTCATCCCTAATAATCAGTGATAGAGTTAGGGGCAAAAATGGGGAATTTGAGCCTGAGATCATTCAGATCATGATGTTGGGAATCTGACTGCTTGGATCTGTCTAATCTTTAATGAGACCCATTGGGAAGCAACTGTTCTGATTTGCTTCTTACCATTTTGCAGATGATTAAAGTGAAGCCCTGGGGGCCACAGGAGGGGAGTCCTTGGGTTCTGTGGCTGAGCAGTGGCTTTGAGGTAGGGTTGTCAGATAAAATATAGATTCAGATAAAATTTAATGTCAGATAAACAATAATTTATTTTATTATAAGTGTCCTAAATATTGCATGGGGCTTCTCTTGTTGGCTGGGAACCTGGTGCATGGGAGCTGGGTAGAGATGAAAAATGGAGGTCTCTGGATTATTTCCCACTTGGATCTCTGACACTTTATGAAGTTATACCTATGGGAGCAGGAGGTGGGGGCTGACTTATGCAGAGTGTAGTTGCTGCATCAACTGGCTGAAGTGGGGGCTTAAACTGTTTATTTTTATACTGGGGATTGAACCCAGGGGCACTTTACCAACTGAGCCACATCCTCAGCCCTTTTTGTTTTTCATTTTGAGACAGTGTCTTGCTAAGTTGCTTAGGTCCTCTCTAAGTTGCTGAGACTGGCCTTGAACTTGCAATCCTGTCTCAACCTCCTGAGCCACCGGGTTTACTAATTTGCACCACCATATCTGGCTTAAACTGTTGTCTTTGTGGAGCCTGAGTTGCTTTTTCTTTACTATGAGTATGGTGGACATGGATGTAATCAATAGGAGTGGTCACTTTGCATACCTCTTGGGGAATGGGATAATATTACCTCCACTCATTTTTCTGGAGAACTGCTAGGGTCCCCAGGCAGGCAGGGGGATGGTTGGGATTCTCTTTGTCTAGTATAGGGCTCCCAGAACCTAGTGGCCCTGATTCTATTTTTGGGTGCTCCTATGATATACCTAGATACTTGCAATATCAGTCTTGTCCAGTTAACAGGAGAGCACAAGTGGATGTAGGACAGTGGCCTTACCTCCCAATTCCAGAAAATGCAAGAGAAAGCATGGAGTTGTTGGGTGGCATAAGGGTGAGGATGGGCTGATGGGAGCTTCTGGGTCAGGTGAGCCTAAAAAGAGGCACTGGAAAAGAATGGGTCATAGAAAAGTGGGAAAGCTGAAGATGGGGAGAAGGGAAGAGTTGGCTTGAAGCCCAGAGGACTTGGTGCTATGGATTTTTCTACTCCTCAGAGTAGACATGCTTGGGATAGGGACAAGTAGTATGCCTAAGACTGTAGCCCTTGATCCTGGGGTTAGGGCTGGGCCCCTATTGCCCTTTCTCTACAGCTGGGGAGCTTCCTCTTTCAGATGGGAGCTTCTTTCTCAGGCATATACCACAAGGGAGAGAAGAAAGGGAGATAGCAAGGCAGGATAGAATCCAGAGATTTTCTGCCAAAGAGGCAAGAAATCTCATTTCGATGATTCAGAACCGAATGTGCCAGAACCAAACTTGGTGCATTGGCCTGGATTATCTGTAGCTTTGTGTTTACATATGCTTAGGTGTGAAAGTGTTGACTGTGAGGACTGGTGTGCTTAACACAGGGTGTGCATGTATGTGTATCTGGCATGTGTTGGTAATCCCCATCCTTTGAAATGTTTTGAGTACACTTGGAATGTGTGTGCACTTAGGAAAGCCTGTGTGCTACTCTTTACCCTTCTCAGGATAGGACTCTGGGGATACCTGGAAGTATGCAGCTGTGTGTTTGGGGGGTATTGACAGGGGTAGAGGGCTATAAGAGTTATAGGGTAGATTCTTGAGAGTGCTGCTGCTGGATAGGCCCTATACATATTCTATTTTGCTTCCCCAGTCTCCTAGGTCCTGGCTTCTCCAAATCCCCTCCTTGATGCCTCTTGCTCCCTTCATGAAACCTGGACCCCGGGCTGGGTTTCTAAAGGAGAGCAGTGCCATCTGGTGACAAGCTGACGCAGTGCCGGGAGCTCTGGTGAGTTGGGCTTTGGGTTCCCACAAGGGCTCAGATTTGGAACTCCAGGCAGTGGGAAAATCTCCATTGGGATGGCTAGACAGAGGGAAGATATGTAATTTGAGAACTCCATTCCTATGCATTTTTTGGGTTCAGAGAGGCATGGCAAGAAAGTTGTCTGAAGGAGTGTTGGAGGAAAGGCATAAGCAGGTTATGAGCCCAGCCTCTGGACACACTGATCCAACAGTCTGGATTCAGATTTCTCATCTGTAAAATTTATTAACCATACCTACTCTGATAGTGAAAGAGTGTGGCTAAAATACTTGGCTCAGAGCTAAGCTTACTGTATAGTCAAAGTAAATGATAGTGACCGTTGCTACTATAGGCAAAGTTCAAGAAGCACAAAGAAGAGAGTTTTGTGTTGTGGCAGGAGGGGGTTGTAGAAAGGTGACATGTTTGTGGCATGGCTACAACACATGCTGCTGCTCCAGGTTAAACAGTTAAATGAGGAAGTTCTCACCGGACTGAGGAAAATGAGATCCAGTGGCAAATGTAGTCAAGAGACCCAACAATCCAGATTTTTTTTTTATTAACTGTGGAATCCGAGCATGGCAGCAAGCTATGCAAATGCACAGAAACTTGCTCAGGACTCCAAGATGAACTGTGGGCTCTTATTGAGATTAAGTCCACAATTTATCTTCCATGACCACACAAAGGACTGCTGTATCAAAGCCAAGAGTCTCTTGATTCTGCTGCTCATGGGTTACATTAATTAAGCTATTTACTTTCTGCCCTTTTTTCCCAACTGTAAAATTAAGAAATTGAAGTAGATGATCTCTGAGGTCAGTCCTGCCTGCCTTCATCTGTTTGTTTGTTTGTACTGGGGATTGAACTCTGAGGCCCTCTACCACTGAGCCACACCCCCAGCTCTTTTTATTTTCATTTGGATAGGGTCTTAGAAAGTTGCCCAGGCTGGTCTCCCTCCAATTTGGGACTCTTGAATGGCTGTTATAGTCATGTGCCACCACACCCAGACATCTGTGGGTTTTTGATTTTTCATTTCTCTGCTTCCTATCTAACACCTGGCAATAAACACTTATTGATTCTTACAGCATATGTCTTGAACAGAATTACAAAAACCAAAGTCTCCCGCGTTATGAGTGCTGGGATTTCTGATATGCTTGTGGGAAATATTTTCTTTGATCCTGATAAATTCGAGGAATGATGTGGGAAATGGGAGAATACCACAGAACCTAGCCACTGACGCATAAGGCAGAATAAAACACTGAAAAAGTATCAAGCAGTTAGTTACACTTCGGTAGCAGAAGAATCCCTTAATTTTCACTTCCGTCTTCCAAGCAGAAAACTACAAGTCCCGGCAGTCAATGCGCTGGGCGAAGAGCTTCTGCACCAATCGATACTGGTGGGTCCCGTCTCTAGACGTAGAACTTCATTTCCCAAGTGACCTTGGGGTACTTCGATTTTCCTCTGCTCGCGCTGGCGTTTTCCTCCCGCCCTCGTGAGCCTCGCGCCAACCCTGCGCGCGCGCACTCACGCGCGGGGCACGTAGCACGCGAGTGACGCAAAATATGTGGGCCGCTCTGGAGCTGTGGTCGCGCTGTGTGTGTGAGTGAGGGAGTGTGAGTGCGGGACCTGAGGCAGTGTGTGTGAACTGTGTCCGCTGGCGGGGTCAGGGGGAAAGCGGCGGAGCCGCTTGGGAAGGTGAGTGGGGGAAGGAGGGAGCAGGCTCTTCGGGAGGGATGCAAGGAGACGGCGCGCAGCCGGCGGGGCGGGAGAGTGGGCGCCGGGCTGGGGGAGGGGCGGCACC
>PVKS010015739.1:0-45343 GCA_004027875.1 Aplodontia rufa
AAGAAAGAAAGAAAGAAAGAAAGAAAGAAAGAAAGAAAAAGAGAGAAAGAAATGTATCTAGGTGGCTTGTCCCTGTAACCCCAGCAATTCAGGACGCTGAAGCAGGAGGTTTACAAGTTCAAAGCCAGCATGGGCAATATATTGAAGCCTTGTCTCAAAACAAAAATAAAAAGGACTGGGGATGTAACTCAGTTGTGGAGCAACCTCGGGTTCAAACCCCAGTACTGCAAAAACAAAAAGAAAATAAAATTATATATAGACAGGCATGATGGCACAGGTTCCGATCATTCCTGCTACTCAGGAGGCTGAGGCAGGAGGATAATGAACTTTTTTTTTTTAAAGAGAAAAGGACAGAAGGGAGAGAAAGAGAGAATCAATTTTATTAAGTTTTTCATGTGGCTTTCATTGCTCTGACACTTCATTGTGTATGTGGTGCTGGGGTTTGAACCTACATCCTCGCACATGCCAGGCAAGCACTGCAAGTGCTGAGGCCAGCCTGGGCAACATAGAGAAACGCTGTCTCAAAAATTTTTTTTTAAATTAAAAAAGAATGTCTATAATGAATAGCACGAGTTACTGTGGTTTAGCGAAATCAGGGTTTTTTTTTTTTTTTCCTTTCCTATATATCAAGAAATCTAGCTGTGGGCAATACAGGATTGATATAGTAATTCCACCATCAAGGACATTGGTGTTTTCTGCCTTCCTGCTCTGCCAGGAAAGTATGTGGCTCTTGTCCTTAAGGTTCTATCTTGTCATTGTGGCTATATTCCAGAATAGAATATTGTTCTGCCATTAAATATCATTAGCATTGAAATTATGTCATACAACATGGACAAATGAAAAGGTAGAAAAGCATATGGCAAAACATTTATGTGAAATATGATCCTATCTGTATGTGGTAAATAGTTGTCTTTTTTCTATCAGTATATTTTCCTTCTACAGAAATAACACCAGATTTATATATATATATATATATATACACACACACACACACACATATATACATACACACACATATATATATACATACATACACACACACACACACACACACACACACACACTGAGGATTGAACCCAGAAGCATGTAACCACTGAGCTACATCCCCAGCCTTTTTATTTTTTATTTTGAGACAAAGTCTAAGTTGATTAGGGTCTCATTAAGATGCTGAGGCTGTCCTCAAACCTGAAATGCTCCTGCTTCAGCCTCCCTAGACTTTGGTGTATACCACCATGCCCTACTCAGATTTTTTCATTACAAATCAGCATCCTTTGGTAAAAATGGGAGCCTTCATCTTACCTGATCCTCTTTTCTCATCAAGACTTGATTTAAAAATGGGTGCTTGACCCAAACTGAGCCAATTGTAGAACTATGCCACTTTGCCTAGGATGGATTGTCAGGGAGAGTATAAATTACTCAAGCTGAACCTTTCAATGACTTTTCCTGGAACTTTATAAACTGGAGCTGTCTCTTGAGAAGAGGTATCTCCAGGAAAGGGTACTGAGGAATTCCTTGGTTGGGGAGAACTTCATTCAGGACCAGCAGGATCCTTGACATATGTGAGGAAAAAGAATTTCAACATACAGCAGGAGAGGCATAGAGATTTATTTAAGAAAATAAGGATTATATGTTCAAGGGGGAATATGGGTCATATCAAGAGTAAGAGGTACACTTTCAGGGTTCCAGGCTCTTTTTTTGTGGCTGGGAGGATTGGGAATTTAATCCAGGCACAATTTACTATTGATCTACATCCCCAGACCTATTTACTTATTTTAGACAGGGTCTCTGTATGTTGCTGAGGCAGGCTTTGAACTTTCAATCCTCCTGCTTCAGCCTCTGGGGCTGCTGGGATTACATGCTTACATGGCAGTGTAGGGCCAGGCTCTTCTTTTAAAGGAAACTTGTTGGCGAATTTGTTTGGGAAGGTATGTAGGACTGACATCAGACTAGTGATTTTACAAGATGGTTTATAGTGGTCTGGCCCTTCTCAGGATCCTTAGGCTAACATGGTCTCTGTTATCTGATTCATGATAACACTGGCAAGTCTCATAAATTATGGCTTTCTCAAAATATCCTATCTCTCTTTGCTTAATCTATTTGTTGATGGGCTAATTAACAGTGCACAAAGGTAATTATAGTAAGTGAGTAAATTTATGGTTAACTTTAAGATTTATAGATTTCCCAGAAATTTGGGAGTACAGACCTGGAAAAGTATATGAAACTTAAAATTTTATTTTTTGTCCTTCCTTTATGTCTTCTATCTATTTATCATTTCTTCCGTCCTACCTTAGAAACAAAACAAAACTACCTTTTTCTCCCTGGAGATGAAGGTGGGCATATGTGAGGCTGTAGTCTGTGGCTGCCATGATTTCATCTTATTGTTGTTTAGCAATGTGGAAGATTGAACCCATGGGTACTCTACCACTGAGCTATATCCTCAATCCTTTTTATTATTTTTGTTTTGATATAGGGTTTCACTAAATTGCTGAGGTTGATCTGGAACTAGCAATCCTACTGTCTCAGCCTCTTGAGTCACAGGGATTACAGGTGCCCAGCCACAGCAGCTGTGTTTCCTAACAACTGAAATACAACCTGAGTAAATGAGATGGACACAGAGAGGAGAAGCAGAGAGAAGTTGAGAGAGACACCTGAGCATCTCAGGTGTCAGTCCTGAGTCACTGAGGACAGAAATAATTCTGACTTTTCCTTAGGTTAGTCTTATGTGCCATTGTGTCATTAAACTTTCCTCTTCTTTTTTCCTTCAATACCAGGGATTGAATCCAGGGCACTCAACCACTGAGCCACACCCCCAACCCTTTTTATTTTTTTATTTCGAGACAAGGTCTCACTAAATTCTTTAGGGCCTAGCTGAGTTGCTTAGGCTGGCTTTGAACTTGTGTTCCTCCTACCTCAGTATTCTGAGTTGCTGGGATTACAGGTGTGCACCCGGCTAAACTTTCCTTCCTTACCTAAACTAGTTTGAATGGTAAAATTCAGGCACTTGCAACTTTTAAATTCCCAATGAATGCACAAGTTCTGCTTTAAAAAAATCCATACATGTGTAACACATATACACACTCACACGCACATATATATGCACATATATAGGAATAAGGTAAGATAGAAGACATAAGGAACTAGGCACAGTGGCATATGCCTATAATCCCAGCAGCTCCAAAGGCTGAGAGGGGAGGATCAAAAGTTCAAAGCCAGCCTCAGCAATTTAGCAAGACTCTGTCTCAAAATAAAAAATGAAAACAGGCTGGGGGTGTGGCTCAGTGCTTAAGTAGCCCTGGGTTCAATCCCTGGTACAAAAAAAAAAAAAAAAAAAAAAGACATAGGATAGATAGAAAAGAGACATGCAGGACAAAAAAGAATAGCCATGATTTAAAGTCCACTTTCACATGGGCTAAAAGTCAAGACTTTAAGGTCACAAGCAACACTATTAAATCAATTATTAGACCTTATCCATGGGCACACCTAGGTAGTACTGTTTAAATTTACAAAGCAGAATGCATGAAAAAAAAAGAAGAAATGACCAGCTATCCTGATAATGGTCAACATGTCAGAAAATGACCCCTTTCCTGGTAATGGTCAATATGCTTGGTTATCAACACAAAGGAGACCTTAAAACACCCTCTTGGATTGTATCTCCACCACAGATTTTACATGTCTAAATATGCCTAGTTAAGATGCACCTAGCTCATTCCTCTGCAATGCCCACCTTATCTCTCCGAGTAGGTACATTTTTCTTTCTCCCAATAAGATCAGTCATTGCCTCAATCTGACCCATCTTTAAATTCTTTTCTGCAATCTGGCTGGCCTCAGTTGAGGTCCACCTCCCTTTAAGGGAACCTCCTCATAACACCCATTCTGGCAACAGGAATACTTTCCTATGTTTTTAGTCTTCCTCAACAAACACGTTAGTTTTAATGCAATTTTAAAAGAATTACCCATTTAAATCTATTCATTGGTTAGGGTTCAGAAAATTCACACAAGAAAGAACAAAATTAGAAACAAAATGAACACTTTTCATTTTTTCTTTTTTTTTTTTTCCCTAAGGCTGAGGACTGAACTTGGGGTCTTATGTGTGCTAGGCAAGTGCTCTGCCACTGAGCTGAATCCCCAACCCCTCATTTTTTTCTTTTTAAGAGAAAGGGACAATTATAGAGAAAGAGAGAATCAATTTTATTTAGTTTTTTCATGTGATTTTTGTTGCTCTGATACTTTGTTGTGTATGTGGTACTGGGGTTCAAACCCGTGTTCTCATGCATGCCAGGCAAGCACTGTAACCACTACTACTCCAGCCCTGATTTTTTTTTTTAAAGAGAAAGAGGGAGAAAGAGAGAGAGAGAGAGAATCAATTTTTATTTATTCTTTCATCTGGCCTTTTTTTCTCTGACACTTAGTTGTGTATGTGGTTCTGGGGTTCAAAGCTGGGTGCTTGCACATGCCAGGCAAGTACTCCAACTGCTGAGCCACTGCTCCAGCCTCCATACATGGATTTTTGCAAGACAGAAATTATCTATTTAAATGTGTGGGGTTGGGGCTAGAGCCGTGGCTCAGTGGTGGTTACCCTGCCTGTCATGCACGAGGACGCAGGTTCAAACCTCAGCACCACGTACAAAATTGAGTGTCCGAGCAATGAAAGCCATATGAAAAACTAAATAAAAATTGATTCTGTCTTTTTCTCTCTGTCCCTCTCTCTTTAAAATATAAATAAATAAGTGACATTTCTCTTTTCTTCTAATAGAGAGTTTTTTGTTGTTGTTGTTGTTTTGGGGGTTTTTTGTACTTAAGATTGAACCCAGAGGTACTTAACCACTGAGCTACATCCCCACCCTTTTTATCTTTTAATCTTGAGACAGGGTCCTGCTAAGTTCCTTTGGGCCTGGCTAAATTGTTGAGGCTGTCTTTGAACTTCTGATCCTCCTGCCTTAACCTCTTGAGTCACTGGGATTATAGGCATGGGCCACCACATCCAGCAGGAGGTTGCATTTTATTCATTTTTGAGAGAGAGAGAGAGAGAGAGAGGGAGAGAGGGAGAAAGAAAGAATTGATTTTATTTATTTTTTATCTGGCCTTTGTTTCTACAACATTTAGTTATGTATGTGGTGCTGAGGTTTGAACCCACATACTCATGTATGCCAGGCAAATGCTTCAACTACTGAGCCACCGCTCTAGCCAGGAGCTTGCATTTTAAATACATATTCTGGTTCAACTGGTTGAGGAGGAGACCTGAGAATCTACATTTCTGATACATTCCCAAGTGTTTCCCTGTACTGTTGATTTGAGGACCATACTTGGAGTATGGTCCATTCATTCTAGATCATAGGGATTTAAGATATTAATGCAAATATTAACCTTTGACATATTAGTTAAACACATTAATACACATTTTTTAAAAACCAAGAGTATAATCATGCCGTGGATATTGGTAACTTGTTTAACTTAACCACATTTAAGGACAGAATGACTCATGCAAATAAATGCATGAAAGGATCATGACCCATCAGGCCTAAGTAGAACCAGCCTCCAAATCCCAGCCTGCACTCTGCAGAGGCACTCCATTCCTCTTCTTTTGTAAAGGATAACGAAGTGTTAATCTTTAGCTTGGAGTTGTCTTCATCTGAGCCATGACTCATCATGAGCACATGAAAGAATTTGTTTCTACTTGACCTTAGCAAACTTTTTTTTTTTTTTAAGAGAGAGGGAAAGTGGGGCTGGAGCGATGGCTCAGTGGTTAGGGTGCTTGCCCAGCATGTGCAAGTACATGGGTTCAAACCCCAGCACCATGTACACAACTAAGTGTCTGAACAACGGAGGCCATGTGAAAAAACAAATAAAGTTGATTCTGTCTTTCTCTCTCCCTCTCTGTCCCTTTCTCTTAAAAAAAGAGAGAGAGAGAGAGAGAGAGATAGTGAGAGAAAGTTATGTGGCCTTTGTTTCTCAGAGACTTTGTTGTGAACGTGGTGCTGGGGTTTGAACTCCCGTACTTGCACATGCTGGGCAAGTGCCATAACCGCTGACCCACTGCTCCAGCCCCTCTTAGCAAATATTTTAAAGGACTGATACCTGTAAGCAACAATAAAAGGTCATATTAATTGCAATGAATGCTTATTATAGACAATGGAAATACAAGATCCCTGATTTACGAAATTTGCTAATTGTTCTTCCTTGTTACTATGGGTCATTTCCACTGGAGTTGTGAAGGTCTCTTTTGTGAGAATATTTCTGGGCCAAAAGTATCAAGAAACCTGCTGATACATATCAAACTAAATGAATTACATTATTTCATCTATACACCACTTTTGTACCCCTGAGAAAGAGAACAAAACTGCTAATTAAACTGACACTTGTGAGATGAATCCTGATTTCAAGGGTGCTTAGATAATAAAAGGTGCATCTTAGGGTGAGTGTTCTGTGCTAGCTGCTCCATGTTCCTCAGGATACATGAAGGCAGCACCTTGCCTTATACCACCATCTCTTTCTGTCCCCCTGCCATGTGAGTTACCTATTGCTGTTGATGTGTGAGAGACCCTGTGGGCCACCTCAAAACCCACCCATGCATGCTGGCTTGCCCCAAGGGTACATCTTGGCTGCAGAGAGTTCCATTGCTATCTTGGGTTCTAGCTTCCTCTGTGGCTGCCAGAGGAATCAGGCAACTCAACTCATAAAAAAGGAGGAGGGCTGGGGGTGTAGTACAGTGGTAGACTCATGCTTAGCACGCTAGGTTTGACTCACAGCCCCTTCCAAAAAAGAAAGAGTTGAAATCCTAAGGGGCAAACTTTGACAAAGGCAAATAGCAGCCTGTAGTTAAATTGATCACTCTCCTTCCTTTCTGCACCCCTCTCTGTGACTCTTCTCTATTCAGATATGTGTAAGTTTTACCTGGCTTCTCAAAGATATATATATATATATATTATAAGAGAGAGGGACAGTAAGAGAGAGAGAGTAAGAAAGAATCACTTTTATTTAGTTTTTCATGTGGCTTTTGTTGCTCCAACACTTCGCTGCATTTGTGGTGCTGGGGTTCGATCCTGCATCCTAGCGCATGCCAGGCAAGCACTGGAACCGCTGGGCAACCGCTGGGCCACCCCTCCAGCCCCTCTCAAAGATATCTTGAGTCTGAAGAAGCAAGTGCACTCACAGAAGCTGTGGCCAGCAGAGTATGCGTGGTTTTATTCTTGCCCTTCCTTTTTCCGTGCTTTACTCCCCATCGATTCCCTGAGATTACACACGCCCATTAGATGTTAGCAACTAGGCTAAAACACCATCTCAACCGACGGAGTCAGGTGCCAATAAAAGCAGGGAAAGAAGGGGAGGGAAAGGAGAGATAGGTAGCAGAGGCATTCTAGAATTTTTCAAGAGTCAGTACCAAGACTAAATAATTTTTCATTCACAAAGGCATTAGAGAGGGCTGAAGTGGTGGCTTAGTGGTGGGGCACTTGCTTGGCATGTGTGAGGACATGGTTGGTTCAAACCCCAGCACCACATACACCACTAAGTGTCAGAAAAACTAAAACCAGATGAAAAAATTAATAAAATTGATTCTCTCTCTCTCTCTCTTTCTTACTCTCTCCTCTTTAAAAAAAAAAAGGGGGGGGGAGCATTAGAGACAGACATTCCCTTTATACTCAGATGAAAAGCTATTCTGTGACTTAAGAAGAGTGGAACCAACATCTGGCCTCTTAGAGACTAATAATAACAATTAATGGTAATAATAGCTCCTTTGAGGGGACTAGAGGGGTTGGTCAGTGGTTACAGGGGTTGCCCGGCATGTGCAAGTACACGGGTTCAAACCCCAGCATCCACGTACACAACTAACTGTTGGAGCAACGAAGGCCATGTGAAAAACTCAATAAAAATTGATTCTCTCTCTCACTCACTGTCCTTCTCTCTCTTTAAAAAAAAAAAAATAATAATAGCTCCTTTGAGTCAGCATTTTAACTTCTAGGAATTTATCCAACAGATACTTACGAATGTACACAAAGATGTATAATCAAGCCACTGGCTCAGTGAGTAAGCATCCCTGAGTTCAATCCCCAGTACCAAAAAAAAAAAAAAAAAAAGGAGGAAGTAAGTTTCCCCACCTCTATGCCTCAGGCTGTGTGCCTCCAGTTCCCTTCTCCAGAAGTAACTGCTCTTGGCAGTTTCTTTTTTCTTTTTTTCTGTTTTTACCATACTAAGGATCCAACCAAATGACACTTTGCCTGCTTTTTTTTTTTTTTTTTTTTTTTTTAGTTTGAGACAGAGTCTTATTAAATTGCCCAGGCTGGACTTGAACTTTTATCCTCCCGCCTCAGCCTCCTGAGTTACTGGAATTACAAGTGTGTACCACTGTGCCCAGCTTCTTGCAGCATCTTGTGCATTCTTCCAGGGATAGTTGGTGAATTATAGAAATATGTATACAGATCCTTTTATTTTTTCTTCTTTTTTAATTTTTAATTTTGAGACAGGGTCTCACTACATTACTGAAGCCAGCCTTGAACTTGTAATACTCTTGTCTCAGTCTCCCAAGTCTCTGGAAGTACATACAAGTATGCATTATCACACTCAGACTGTATTTTTATTTTTTTAAGAGAAAGGGACAGTGAGAGAGAAAGAAAGAGAGAATCAATTTTATTTAGTTTTTTGTGGGGCTTTTGTTGCTTTGACACTCCATTGTGTGCATGCTGCTGAGGTTCCACTCCGTGTCCTTGTGCATCCCAGGCAAGTGCTGTAACTGCTGAGCCATTGCTCCAGCCCTTAGGCTTAATATTATCATGTATACATATTTTTTTCTTTTGTAAAGGGATTGAATCCAGGGACATTTTGCCACTGAACCACAGCCCCAGCCCTTTGTGTTTTTTATTTTGAGACCTGGTCTTGCTAAGTTGCTTAGGGTCTTGCTAAGTTGCTGACGCTGACTTTGAATTTAGGATTTTCCTGGTTTAGCCTCCAGAGCTGCTGGGATTACAGGTGTGTACCACCACTCCTGGTAGGGAGACTTACTTACCACCGTTCATTTTATCTTTATTTTTTAAAAATGTGTACTATTACCTAATTGCCTAATTGTTATAAAGTGCCATTGAGCATTTATCTCTCTCTCTCTCTCTCTCTGAGGTGAGTACTATTAATAATATTATTTTACAAGGAGAAAACTGAGGTATAAGAGGGAAAGTGACCTGCCCAGGGTCACATAGCTACAATGGCTAAGCAAGGATTCAAAACCAAATCCAACTTCAAAATCCAGAGTGATGACTCATTGGCTGGAACTTTTGTCCAGTCTTTGATTCTAGTCTCCTGGGACCTGGCACTTACAGATATCTCCTCCCACCCCCAGTGCTAGGGATTGAACCGCAGGTGCTCAACCACTGAGCTACATTCCCAACTGACCCCTCCCCCTTTTATTTTGAGACAGCCTTGATAAGTTGCTGAGGTTGGCCTAGAATTTGGGATCCTCCTGCCTCAGCTACCCATATCACTGTGATTATAGGTATGTCCCTCATGCTTAGCACTCTTGCAGTTTCCTGCTGAAATGTTCTTCCTTCAGTTATCAGCAAAGCATGGACATTACCTTCTTCATTTTTTTTCTCATTTATCATGTTATCATCAAGGCTTTTCTGGACCCTTTTGTCCAAAGTCATACCCCTAACATTCTCCATGTCATTCCTTTTCTCTGCTTTTATTACTTTTTTTTATTATTTATTTTTTTGTGTATGTGATAGTGAGGATTGAACCCAGAGGCACTCTACCACTAAACTACATCCCTAGCTCTTTTTATTTTCAGACAGGGCCTTCCTAAGTCACAGAGCCTGGTCTTGAATTTGTGATCTTTATGCCTCAGGCTCTGGAGTTCCCAGAATTACGGGTTTGCATCACCACCCCAGGAGAAGCTGCTTCTATTGTGATCTCTCAACTCCACCTTCCTCATCACATCTCTTTATTTCCCTTATTATAACCGGAACTGTCATCTTTTTTCTTGCCACTAGCTCTCCTGCTTCCTTATTTATTGTTCCTTTTCTACCTTGCCTCTCAGTCTGGATTCCAAGTTTGGCTATGTTCCCTCTAGTGGCCTAGAGTTCCTCTCACTTTCTAATCTACCTACAGAGTCATTGTCCTATCGGGAGGTCCCCCACCATTTACTTCTGCAACTTTCAGCTTGGTAGAAATGATCTCAACATCACACACCCAGAGGGCTGTGAGCAGCCACCACAGCTTTCACCCTAATACCATACCCCTTTCTGTTTCCTCCAGCTGTCCTGGACTTGCCGTCTGACTGACATGAGGAAGTAAGGAGGAGATGGGGAAGGAAAATAAAGGAGGGATGCAAACATCTGGAACCTAGATCAGTGCCCTGGGCTACCCCCTGCCCACTGAGGGGGCGGTGTCTTCTGCCTGTCTTTCCCCTCCATCACCTTGTTTTGCTCTCTTCCTCTTTGAGACCTGCTCATTTCTCTTACATGTGCCTAAAGATGTCAGCATCAATAGGGTAATTACTTTCACAAACACTTTGAGAGACAATGGGAATTTATTACTAGAAATGAATGAAAAGAGTGCTTAGGGGGCTGGAGCTGTGGCTCACCAGTTATGACGCATGCCAGGCAAGCTCAAGGGTGTTAGTTCGAACACCAGCACCATGTACACAATGAAGTGTCGGAGCAACAAAAGCCAAATGAAAAGCTAAATAAAATTGATTCTCTTTTTCTCTCTCATTGTCCCTCTCTAAAAAAATACCAAAAAAAAAAAAAAAAAAAAAAAGAGTGCTTAGTCTCCAGAATTTCCCCAACTACTCCTAGGCAACTCCAGTTGTAAGAGGGTGGGAAACTGTCACTGAGTATGCCGCACACCTAATAATCTGAGCTACTCACTGGGAGACTGAGGTGGGAGGCAGGATTCCAAGTTCAAGGCTGACCAGGGCAACTTAGTAAGACCCTATCTCAAAATTAAATTTAAAAAAAGCCCTGGGGCATAGCTCAGTGGCATGCATAGTCCCTGGGCTTGACGCCCAAATATATATATCAGAATATGGTCCTATATATCTATATATGTGATGTTACCACCTTATAAAATTATATGCACAAACTCCAGCACTGCAAACCCACACATACACAAACACAGTATAGCCATGTGTGGCCAAAACTCTGCTGAGCATATAAAAATTAGGGGTCACATTTTCCCTGGCCTACTGAATGAATGCCAGAAAGTCTTCTCCTGGGGAGTTGACTCCCAGGAAGCTCCTCTTTCTTTTTTTTAAAAGAGAGAGGTAGAGAGAGAGAGAGAGAGAGAGAGACAGAGAATCAATTTTACTTCGTTTTTCATCTGATGTTTGTTGCTTTGAAACTTATTTGTGTATGTGGTGCTGGGGTTCAAACCAGGTCCTTGTGCATGCCAAGCAAGTACTGAAACTACTGAGCTACCACTCCAGCCCCTGCTTTCTGTAGGGGAAAGAATGAATTAGTTGTAATGAAGAGCTGGCCCTGCCTAAGACAATTAAGTCCTATTGTCAGGGAAGGGGAGGACTAGTAACCATCCTTTTGTATGATTGGGCACTCAAAGGAGAAGATATGGGTTCCCAAGAACCTATTGGAAGTCACTGCTGGGGGTTGAGGTATAATTTGTAGCTCTATGGCCCAGGAAGGAGGTAGAATAAATCCAGTCTGATTTAATGGTTGAAAACTCCTGGGCAAGAAAGAGAAGGTGTTAGCTGTCTGGTACTGGTGTTTATCTGAGCCAATACTGAGACAGCACTGGAGGTAGTGAGCAGGCTTGGTGGCCTGAAAGGGTAATAATGAAGCCTGGGAACTAGTAATGGCCTTTGCCTTATCTGGGGCTGAGAGAGGGGAATTCTTCCCAAGGATCTCCCAGGGTTGTGGGAAGTGGTTGAAGTCACTTTGGTATGAATCAGAAAGTGACCTCTTGTGGTGGCGAAGAGCAATGGCAGAAACAGCCATAGACCAGCAACTAGGATACCTGGGCTTTTTCTAGTGAGTGTGAATGTCCTCGGGTCTCCTTGCAATGTTCTGGACAATCTTAGAGAAGGGGCAACTCCAAGAAGGAGGTAATTGGCTAGTTCGGTAAAGACTAGAGCTAGTTTTGGTTCAATTTATTTTGGAAAAAAATTTAAATACATGGTGATGGTTGTGGTCATATTGGCCACATTCATGTGAAACAATGAAAGGAAACATAGCACAATGGTGACAGAAGTTATTTTGGGTGTTGAGTTTATTCATGACGTTTATCTCTTTAAAAGTTTCTGTATTTTCAAAGTTTCAATATAAGTATGTCACTGCTTTTATTAATGTGCATTATAGTTGTACACATTGAAGGGTTGGTTGTTATACTTTCGTACATGCACACGTCATGTATCCCTCCATTATCCTCACCACCCTCCCCCCTTTCTGCCTCTCCATCTGCACCTGCCCCCCATGCTGGATCCCTAGGCTGGGAGGCTGCCCCGTTTGATTGGTAATATGTTTGATAAGCCTATTTTACTTTCTAAACATGTTCTCACTCTTTCCTGTATTACACTCTTGCTTCCACATATGATAGAAAACATTTGAACCTTAAGTTTCTGGGTTTGGCTAATTTTGTTCAGCATGATTTTCTCCATTTCCATCCATTTACCAGCAAAGGCCAGGGTTTCAATTTTTTTTTCAATAGTTGAGTACAACTCCATTTTGTGTGTGTGTGTGTGTGTGTGTGTGTGTGTTTCTTGATCTATTCATTCAATGATAGGTATCTGGGTTGATTCCATAATTCATGTATTGTGACTTGTGCTGCTATAACATTAATGTCACTGCTTTTTAAAATATAATACAAAAAGTTTTATGAAAAAAGTGACATAACATTCCTCAATTCCATTACTTTTGTTAAAAACAAACAAACAAATAAATCAGCCAAATCACCATTACCACTTTCTTGTGGATGCAACAAGAAAAATTTATTAGGAATCTTTTGGTATATATTATATGTTTCCCTTTTTTTTTACATTTTTTCCACAGAATGTGTCATACTATATGAACACCATTTTACATCTTGCTTTTTTCACTCATCTGAAGATCTTTCTATATTAGCATAGAGAAATCAACTTTTTATTTTGTAGTGCTAGGAATTGATCCCAGGGCCTTGTAGTATGCTCTATCACTGAGCTACATCCCTAGCTCCCAACCTCATTTTTAAAAAACAGTTGAATAGAATTCTGGAGGTATGGATGGTTATAATATATATATATATATATATACACACATACATATGTGTGTATATATATATATATGTATATACACACATATACTTTTTTTTAAAGATAGAGGGAGAGTGAGACGAGAGAGAGAAAGAGAGAATCAACATTTTATTTAATTTTTCATTTGGCCTTTGTTTCTCCGACACTTAGTTGTGTATGTGGTGCTTGGGTTTGTACCCAGGTGCTCCCACATACCACTGAGCCACCACTCCAGCCCAAGTCAAAATTTATTTAAACTAGGATTTTTCCCTGAACATTTAATCTATTTCCATTTTTTGTTACATGTGCTACTACAATAAATATTCTTATATACATCTTGATATATTTTTATGATTATAACCATAAGATATATTTCTAGCAATAGAATTGCAGGATTGCCCATCAAAATGACTGTACCAATTTATAGTACCACTGACAGAATGAGAGTGAATTATTTTCCTATCAGCTGTACTGTGTATTATCACATTTTTATTTTTATTTTTTTATTGTCACATTTTTAAAAATTATTGTCCAGGACTTGGGTTGTAGCTCAGTGGCAGAACGCTTGCCTAGCATGTGTAAGGCACTGGGTTCTATACTTAGCACTGCATAAAATAAATAAATAAAATTAAGGTATGAAACAAAAAAAATAAAAAAAAAAATAAAGATTGCCTGGTCAGGCACAGTTGTGCATGCCTGTAACCCCAGCAGGTCCAGAGGCTGAAGCAGGAGGGATCCCAAGTTCAAAGCCAGCCTCAGCAACTTGAAGAGGCCCTAAGCAATTTAGTGAGTCCCTGTCTCAAAATAAAACAACGAAATGGGCTAGGGATGTGCTCAGAGTCACTATGTTCAACCCCTAGTTAACCCCCCACAAATGTATTGTCCATACCTGATACTACCAGAAAAATACAAGACCCTCATTTGTTTTGCATTTTAAAAATTATTAGTGAGGCCAGGCATGGTAGCATATACCTGTAATACTAGCAACTCAGGGAGGCTGAGGCAGGAGGATTGCACATTCAGGGCCAGCCTCAGCAACTTTGCAAGTCCCTAAGCAACTTAGCAAGATCTTGTCTCAAATTAAAATAAAAAAAAAAGCTGGGGATGTAGCTCTGTGACAAAATGCCCCTGAGTTCAATCCCTAGTGCTAAAATAATAACAACAACAACAACAATAAGAATAATAATTATTATTAGTGAGGTGAGCTGTTTCTCCCTTTGTGGCTTTGTTATTGTTATCCTTTTTTCTATCCAACTGTTGTTCTTTTTTATTCTCATTTGTATAAAGTTACAGTCAATTGGAAATTAGCCCTTTGTTACATGTATTGTACATGTTTTCCCCATTTGCTTTTGATTTCACTTATGGCCTATTATGCGGTGCAAATATTTTTATTTAATTTTTTTTAACTGGGGATTGAACTCAGGGGTGCTTAATCACTGAGCCACATCCCCAACCCTTTTTTCGAGACAGAGTCTCACTAAATTGCTTAGGGTTTTGCTAAGTGGCTGAGGCCAGTATTGAACTTGTGATCTTCCTGCCTCAGTCTCCCAAGTTGCTGGGATTACACTCATGCGCCACTGCACCTGGCAAAATATTTTTAATTTGGTGTGTTCAAATTTATCTTTATTTTCTTCCTGATTTCTTAGTGCATTAGTTTTGTAGTTAAAAGAGAATCCAAGTTCTTGTGTATGTGTGAGAGAGAGATGCAAATTAAATACACAATAGTAAAAGCCCATTAGGGGAATAGTCTTTGGCACCAAACAGCTCCCTGAGGAGGTTTCAACTTCCCAGGCCATGTGGCTCAGTAAATTTCATGGTTCTCATGGTTAACGGCTTCGACATTTGTAATAGGAATGGCTTCAGAGCAGCAGACTGGTTTGACAATCCGGTTGGGGAACTTGCCTGGAAGTTGTTTGCCAAGTTTTACAAGGCATTTTTTTTTCCCTTTTCAATGGCTAGCAAACTATTCTAGCCCTAATTTTCTTCCTACATACCAGCTTAGGGACTATGTGCATGTATTTAAAAATTTCCCTTCTCTTTTGTTTTCTTCCTAGCTTTATAATTAATTCTTACTTTGTAATAGTTTAAGGGGCTTTGCAGTTTATGGAGCTAAATTTCCTCTAGAGCACACCCTGTCCCAAGCCAACCCTGATGCCATTCTTGTCTCTGTGTCTTGGCAAGGAACACTCCACAGGGGGCTGCCTCTGAGTCATTTTGTGCAGACTAGAACACCCTTGTGCCTTCCCACAAATATCCTTGAATAGAGTAGTTCAGAATAGGGCATGGGAACTGGTTGCAAGTTTTAAATGTATTCTCTTCCCCTTTCTTGGCATGAAGGGGCTGGAACAGGGCCTGGGGTATCCAGTCCCAGGGAAGCAGAGGCCTGCAGAAGTCAACTAAGAGAAAACCCAGCAGCCTCCAAGTAGTAACACAAGGTCCAAAGGCCCAAAGGCCCAAAGCCTAAAGGCCCTTCCTCTGTTGCACTACATGCAAACCATTAATAAAAAGAAGAAAAACATAATGGCCTTGGGAGAATGAAAAAAAATTCTACTCTTAAAAATAGAAATTCTAGGGCTGGAGCGGTGGCTCAGCGGTTTCGGCGCTTGCCTGACAAGCACGAGGACCCGGGTTCAAACCCCAGCATCACGTACACAACTAACTGTTGGAGCAACTAAAGCCATGTGAAAAACTAAATAAAGTTGTTTCTCTCTTTCTCTGTCTCTCTCACTATCCCTCTCGCTTTAAAAAAAAAATAGAAATTCTACTCTAGCTCTTCTTTTTTGCATGGATATATGTCATGTGATACTTAATTTCACAATTGTTCAGTAACATTTCCTTGGACTGAATTTCACTCTTCCCTCTTTAAAATAAACATTTCCCTGATTCCATTCTCTACTTTCTCTTTCCATCTGGGCCTTCACATGATGAGAACCCCATTGGTCTTTTCCTTCTTCTTAAGCCAGTCATACCACATTGTTCTTTCCCCCATCCCATTAAGTGTCCCTGGGTCAACGACCTAACTAGCAAAAATAAGAAACCTGCTGTGTACAATCAGAAGAGACTCTTTTCCTTTTTGGACATTGAGGAAGCAGGCTGGAAGAAACAATATGGAGTCTTAGGTAGAAACAGGTACTTGCATCCTCAGGGAACAAAGTCCTCCCTACTTTAATGCCCGTTTAGGGTCAGTGGCCTTGATGTGATCAGGTATTAGGGAAAGCAGGTTCTTCCAATTCCTACCCTCATCATCTCCATCAGCTCAAGTTGAACAAAGGGCTCCAGAAGGCCTTAGGCTGGGCATTCCTTGGGGCAAGGTCCCTCTTCGTTGAGCATTTAAAGACAAGTATTGACACACACAGTTTCTGCCTCTGTAGTTTTTCCCAGGAGGCCTTCAGTCTCTGGAGTGGAGAATCTGCCTTTGTGTGATTTAATAAAGAAAGCTAGGAGCCAGACTGATTAAAAAAATTATAATCCCTTCTTGCACTAGTTCATATCTCTGAGTGGACATATGACTTAGACTCAGCCAACCAAATGCTCTTTCTCTGCATTTGTAAATCAGAGTGAGGAAGATAGAGAAACAGATGGCAATGGTATCACCAGGGTTCATGATATGGGCAGGCTGAACTGTTTCTGGTAAGAGTTCTTGGGGCCTTATACTTTGTTTCTCAGTTCCCAACTATTTTCAAGCCTGATGCTTCAGTTCCCTTCTACCCTGTGAATTCAATAAGTCCCTTTTGCTTAAATTAGCCAGAGTAATTCACTGAACCTTTTAACAAAGAATGGCTCCTTCCTAGAGCAGAGCTTCTCTCTTCCCTGAGGTTTGGCCAGTGGAGAAAGGAATTACTTGGAGGTGCAACCTTGAACGTGGCTATGTTTCTAGGATTTCTTTGCAGTCCTGGGCTGGTCTTAGTGACTAGCGAGGGCATGAGGGCTCTTTTCAATGGAATCATGAAACCATGAATTGGTCTGAAATGTGACTTGCTTTCTGTCTCACCTGGGATAGTTGACATCAACTAGGATTGGCTTCTTAGAGAATCAGGCACAAGGCAGAGACAGCTGGTTCTAGGACTCTCCTGTGGTGAGTTAGTGCCGATTCTTGTGGCCAATGGTTGATTTACAGGAGCAGAGATAAATGGGATAGGGCTGCTGGAAATTTTCAGCTATGCGTTTCTCTACCCTCTCAAATCTTCTGTTTGTGTAAATTTCCATTCATTCTGAATTTGAACAGGTAGGGATACAAATCTTTTCTAATTAAAAATTATTCCCTAAAGTCATCATCCTTAATCATTTTTTGGATCTCCTAGGAATGCTAACCACTGGAGGGAACGATGGCCAGGAATTTGCTTCCAGAAACTTAGTGTACACTTCTCAGGCTGGCCTGGAGGTGGTGCTGTTTGCACGTGGTCAGTTTCGGCTAATAAATTAAGATGCTACTTGGGTGACACTATTGATGACAGGATTCAGTCCTATCACCCAACAGCAAAGCTTTGCTTAATTAAGAAGTTTAATTAGTAAAAAAACATATGACTTTCAACCAACACATTACAGGAACACAGCAAAATCTATGTTCATAGTAGTTCAATTTACAATAGCTAAATTATGCCCCTCACTGGATGAATGGATTCAAAAGCTGTGGTTAAATATATAAAATGGAGTTCTACTCAGCAATTAGAAACAACGATTTTGCTATCTTTAAAGGTAAATGGAGAGCAGTGGAAGAAATCATGCTGAGCGAAGTTAGCCAAACTCAGAGACTCAAGGGTCAAATAGTTTCCCTCATTTGTGGAGGCTAGAGCACCTAGGCTTGGAAAAGTTATCAATCTCACATATTAAGGGCTGGGGCAGTGGCTCAGTGGTTACGTGGGTTAGAACCCCAGCACCACATACACAAAGAAGTCTCTGAGCAATGAAAACCATGTGAAAACTAAAATTGATTTTTCGCTCACTCTCTCTCTCACTGTTCCTCTCTCTTTAAAAAAAAAAGAAAACTAATGTATTAAATCCAGCAAAGGCGTAGTAACACATAGTCTAGGGGAACCATAGATGTGTGGGAGACGGAGGGAGGATAGAGAGGGATTATAGGAAGACAATCAATATGTAGCATACTCTTTACTGCCCCAAGAATCCAAATAACACTTATGCAATCATTTAATTCTGGAAAATTCATAACCTAAATTTATATTGGTTGTAGGGGCAAAATATAGAAGAATCAAGAGACTGGGGTGTGGGTGATGTGGGGGTAACTCTGGTTTAGGGGCAAATGCATATCATATTATTACTTTATACTCATTTATGATTGTACAATAGCTCAACTCCTTAATAAAAAATTTTAAAACCCAAAAACATGTGAATTTCAAATGATCTTTGGAGTGCTGCAGAAGATTTTCTGAAACAAAACTCAGAATCTAATCTTATTTCTTTTTTTAAATTATTTTTTGTGGTACTGGGGGCATTGAACCCAGGGATGCTTTGCCACGTGGTGCTTGCCTCGAATGTGCGAGGATGTGGGTTTGAATCCCAGCACCATGTACCAAAGAAGTGTCAAAGCAATGAAAGCCACATGAAAAACTAAATAAAATTGATTTTTTCTCTCTCTCCCTCCCTCTCTCTCTCTCACTGTCCCTGAGAGAGAGGCTGAGGCTGACTTTGAACTTGCAAATCTCCTGTCTCAGCCTCCCAAGCAGCTGGAATTACAAGCATGCACCACCACATTGAACAAAAAAGTTCAAACTTCTGTATTTAATAAACCACCAAAAAACAAACAGCGACCTGTAACAGCAACCTCTGCAACAAAGGGATACTTTTCTTTCAAAGAAAGAGGGACAGTGAGAGAGAGAGAGAGAGAGAAGCAACTTTCATTTAGTTGTTCACATAACTCTGTTCCTCAAACACTTTGTTGTGTACGTGTTGCTGGGGTTAGAACCCGCATACTTGCGCATGCCAGGTAAGCACTATAACCACTGAGTCACTGCTCCAGCCCAGATACTTAATATACAAAGAACTTTTACAAGTAAATTCAATTTTTAAAATGGGAAAAGAATGTAATCAACTCACAGAAAATGAAATTAAAGGCACCAATAAATATGAAACATTCCTCAAACACTCATAAGTAAACCAAAATTTAAAAACAAGCTGGATGTGGTGCCAGATGTCTGAAATCCCAACTACTCAGGAGGCTGAGGTAATTCAATACCAGCCTGGGCAATTTATGGGAGACCCTATCTCAAAATAAAAATGAAAGGGGCCAGTGATATTGCTCAGTGATAGAGTGCTTGTCCAGCATGCAGGAGGCCCTGAGTTTAATCCACAGTATTGAAAAACAAACACACACAAATGTAGCCTTTTGATTATGTATGCCTCTAATTGCTCTGTACAAACACATGCCATTGTTGTATCACAGACCAGGAAAGGTGTCTTTCCTCTGCCTTCTTAGATTTCTTACTCGGGTTTCCAGGCAGTTTCGCCCTGTTTCCATGCTGGGGCAACTATATCTGCAGCAGCACCAACTATGGGAACACCAAGGCAAAAATCAAACTCTCACCCCTACACACCCACTCCTGAGATTCACAAGCAATCATATAAGTACTAAAATGGAGCTGTCAGGCAAGTGTGTTAGGGACGGTGTCTCTAACTAGGGAGGTGATGATAGTGCAGGCTTCCAGGAGGAGGATTGGAAGGACAGGAGTAAGGACGCATTGAAGGTGGGGGGTGCCCCCCCACACTACGTAAGAACACCACGTGTGACAACAAAGCGGTGTGCGAAAGCTGGGTTCACGTGCAGAGTGGCAAACTGCGGGGTGAAGAGCCAGGCGTGGGCGATGAGTGGCTTTTGCAGGACGGATTCCTTTCCTGTTAAGGGTCTACGCTTGCCTGTTGAGGGGGCTGTCAGGATCACCTGCCATGCAGTTCTATGCTGAAAAGGACTTTTCGTCCACATAGCTGTCACATTTTGTAGATAAATACACGGAGTACTTAGAGAAGCAAAATGACCTGGCAACTCTGGGGTATTGACAGCCAGTCCGCGGACTTTTCCGTCTGGCCTTTGTGCACTGTCTAGGCTATCAACCCGTAACTCCGCTCCGGACCGCCGGCTGGTAGCCTCCGGATGGACTACAACTCCCACAATGCCTCGGGCCCAGTCTCGCTCCCGCCCCTCGACTGAGCACTGTCTCCGCCAGTAGGAGAGCAGAGTTCTCAGGGGCCGTCTTCTTCAGCCAATGAAAGTGGCAGAGGGCGGGATTCTCCCGTCCATTGTTCTCGGTGCCCCACGGGCTTGAGCTGAGGTGAGTTCGGAGGGGCGGGCAGCGCCTGGGGCGGCTTTTGCGTGAGAAGCGGCACCTGAACTCCAGGGTCTCCGGGGAGGTGAGCCGGGGAGGCAGGCCTGAAGCCGCGCGGACCCGGGAACAGCCCGCGGCGAGGGATAACGGGCCTGCAGCCAGCTGCCGCAGCCTGCTGGGGGAGGGGTGTGGGGGGCGCTGTCCTTGCCCACTGCCGGGCGTTCGGAGTTACGCGCTGGCCGGGTAAGCCCACTGGTCTCTTCTACCCGGCAGAGATCCTTTCACATCCAAGCGGGAAGCGCAGGGTTTGAACTGGAAAGGACGTTCGACGACATCCTGCAGAGCCCCCTTGTACAAGTGGGGAAACTGAGGTTCAGAGGGGGCGTGTCTTGTCTCGACTTGGACGGCGAGTTAGGTATGTCGGCACAGTTTCCCCGGGTTCCCAAGTAAGAATTCTTTTATACATGTATTTCATCTAGTCATTTGGGCAATTACATGTTGAGAGCTTCTGTTTTTCCACTAGCTTTTTAAAAAATGTTTTTAGCTTTCCCTATTTTTTTCTTTTTTTAAGGAGAGTGTTATCAGAGTCTTATAATGTAAGGCTTTTTGAAAATAATTTTTCATTGCTTTGCTTTCAAAATACTTAATTTAGTTGTTTGTAATTCTGCTGTTCTCAATATTTTGTAGAGTCGCTGTCCAGGTCTATTTTTAAAGGGAATTGGATTCCCACTATCCATGGTGATTTGCTTTGCTGGTTTTGTTTTTATCCATTACTTTCATATCAGTAGAATTCTCTGAAACCATTAATGATTAAGAATCTTTGTGTGTGCAGTTTTTAAAATATTGGTCTGGGGATGTAACTCAGTAGTAGAGAGTGCTTGCCTAGCATGTGTGAGACGCTTGGGCTCAATTTACTGTAAACCCCTTCCCAGACAATACCCCCTATTATCATGTTAGGGTTTATTGATTGATTGATTGCAGTGCTAGGGATTTTACCCAAGGTTTTGCACATACTTGACAAGTATTTTACCACTGAGCTACCTTTTTTTTGTAAAGAAACTTTTTTTTTTTTTAAGAGAGAAGGACAATGTGAGTAAGAGAATCAGTTTTTTTTATTGAATTTTTCACATGGCCCTCATTGCTCCGACACTCAGCTGTGCACGTGGGTGCTGGGGTTTGAACCCGTGTACTTGCGCGTGCCGGGCAAGTGTTGTAACCGCAGAGCCACGGCTCCAGCCCCTGAGCTACCTTTGAATACATTGTACTGTATGGAGAGGTGCCATAGTTTTTAACCATTTCCCTGCTGCTGGATCCCCCTCCCCTCCAAGTACTGGAGATTGAACCCAGGGACACTCTTTTTTTTTTTTTTTTTTTTTTTTTTTAAAGAGAGAGGGACAGTGAGAGAGACCGAGAAGGAGAGAAACAACTTTAGTTTTTCACATGGCCCTAGTTGCTCCAACACTCAGTTGTGTACGTGGTGCTGGGGTTTGAACCCGGGTCCTCATGCTTGCCAGGCAAGCGCCGAAACCGCTGAGCCACCGCTCCAGCCCCCCAGGGACACTCTTATCACTGAGCACATTACTATCCTTTCTTTTTTTTAAAAATTTTGAAACAGGGTCTAAGTTAACCAAGCTGGCCTTTGACTGACAATCCTCCTTCCTCATCCTCCCAAGTAGTGTTACCATGCCCAGCAGTTCTATTGCTGGATTTTTAAGGAATCAGCTTTTTGCAGGTAGAAACAATGCCATGGTTGTGTATGTTTACAAATAAATTTCTCTTGACAAAGATGGTATTTTTAAATATAAATTCCCACAGGGCCAAGGCTGGATCAGAGTATATAAACATTACCCTCCCTCCTAGGGATTGAACCCAGTGGCTCAAGCTCTCTACTATGAAGTACATGCCCAGCCCCCAGTTTTTTTGAGGGGGGATACAAGGGATTGAACCCAGGGCACTTAACCACTGAGCCACATCCCTAGTCCTTTTTATTTTGAGGCAGGGTCTCACTAAGTTACTTAGGGCTTTACTAAGTTGATAAAGCTGGCTTTGAACATATGATCCTCCTGCCTCAGCCTTGAGTAGCTGTGATTACAGGTCTGTAGAACCATGCTTGGCTAAATATGAACATCTTTAAAACTCTCTATTTTGTATCCTGAAAACGGAAAATACTAAATAAATAAAAATAAATAAAGAAAAAAGTCTGTATTGAACTATTAAATACATACAGATTTTTTCTTGTCATCATTCCCTAAACAGTTCAGATAATAACTATTTACAGAGTATTTACATTGTATTAGGTTTTTGTTTTTTGTTTTTGTTTTATTAAGAGAGAGGCATAGTGACAGAGAGAGAAAGAATCAATTTTATTTAGTTTTTCACGTGGCTTTCCTTGCTCCAAGACTTTATTGTATACATGGTGCTGGGGTTTGAACCCATGTCCTCGAGCATACCAGGCAAGCACTATAACTACTGAACCACTGCTCCAGCCCTGTATTAGGTAGTATATGCAATCTGGAGATGATTTAAAGTATACAGGAAGATATGTACAAATTATATGCAAATTTGACACCCTTTTATGTAAGGGACATGAGTATCCACAGATTTCGGATCTGCAGGGGTTCCTGAAATCAATCCTTTAGAATACTGAGAGATTTACTGTACTTTAATATGTGGTAATGGGGCTGGAGTAGTGGCTCAGCAGTTACAATGCTTGCCTGGCATGAGTGAGGACCCTGGTTCAAACTCTAGCACCACGTACATGACAAAGTGTTAGAGCAACGAAAGCCACATGAAAAACTAAATAAAATCGATTCTCTCTTTTTCTTTCTCACTGTCTCTCTCCTCTCTATATATAAGTAATGATGCAGTTGACATAATTCCTTCCTTCCAGTGAAACTCAAAGAGCCTCAACATCTGAACTGTTGCAAATCCTTAAAATGTCTCCCTAAGATAAGAAGAATCAGTGCTATTATCTTTATTTATTAGGTGGTCACTGAGATTGGATGACTAAGTCGTATGTTAGGTCAAGGTCACTTTGCAGCAAGTCTGAACTGATGGGGCAGGAGAAGTCATTCCTGTTTTTTTCAAGAACATTGCATTTCTGATACTTACTCTGGTTTTTGAAAGAACAGTGTTGTATTTTTTGTGTTGGTGATACTTCTTCACTTCTTGACATAGAGAGATTTTCAGGAATAAGGCATTCTTCCATTATGAGGGATGGACGGGCTGGAGAGGTGGTTCAGTGGTAGAGTGCTTACTTGTCATGCTTGAGGACCCAGATTCAAATTCCAGCACCACATATACAACTAAGTGGAAGAAAAACAAAAACCAGATGAAAAAATAAAATTGATTCTCTTTCTCAAAAAAAAAAAAAAAAAAGGAAATAGGGATAGGGAACGTTGTTGGTTTGGGGATATATGGATCACTTAGTGGCCTGACTTGGGCTGCTCTGAGTTAGATCATTTTAAGACACTTATTGATTCTGGTTCTGTCTTATTTCTCAGCAGGACTTCTTGTTGAAGGAGGGAAGTGTTCTCAGAGAGCCTGTCTAGAGAAGACTGTGGTTCAAGGCTGAAACCAGGAAGGTAGATAATGGCTGCAGACATGCCAACAGTAACCACTGCCCTCAGCCCTTTGGTCCAGGTGCCTCAAGAGGAAGATGAACAGGAGGAGGAGGAGGTCACCACCATGATCCTGGAGGATGACTCCTGGGTTCAGGAAGCTGTACTGCAGGAGAATGGCCCTGAGTCTGAGCCCTTTTCCCAGAATGCTGGCAAGTGCAGCCCTAAGGAGGAGTCAGCTGGTGGGAGACCACAGGGTGCACTTGGCCGCCTCCGAGAACTCTGTCGTCGCTGGCTAAGGCCAGAGGTACACACCAAGGAGCAGATGTTGACAGTGCTGCCAAAGGAAATTCAGGCCTGGCTGCAAGAGCATCGACCTGAGAACAGTGAAGAGGCAGTAGCCCTAGTGGAAGACTTGACCCAGACACTTCAGGACAGTGGTAAGATGCAGAACCTCGTGGGGAGAGGGTATGAGCATCATTCCAAGGTGGAGAAATATGATATTTGTGGAGGAATTGGTGGCATCCATGATGGTGCTCTTTTTCTTCTCTGTGTCCAGGGCAGATAAGGATGTTCGTTACTCTATTAATGCCTTTTTGGGTTCAGTATAGGAGGGGCTTAACAGACTATTTCTGGAGCTACATTTGTATAGTAAAGACAGTTGTTTACTTACGTGTTTATTTGGAGTGGTTAGAAAATGGATAGAGGTTATGGGGAGAAGGGCTGACCTATAACCTCTGCTTGGCAGCTTCACTTGGTTGTGTAACAAATATTCAGATAGTTTCAGCAATCAGAAAAGAATAATCTAGGGGGCTGGAGCTCAGTGGTTACGGTACTTGCCTGGCATGTGCTAAGTCACAGGTTCCAACCGCAGCACCATATACACAACAAAGTTTCAGAGCAATGAGAGTCACATTTTTTTTAAAGAGAGAGGGACAGTGAGAGAGAGAAAGAGAGAGAGACAGAATCAGTTTTATTTAGTTTTTCATGTAGCTTTCGTTGCTCCAAGACCTTGTTGTGTATGTGGTGCTGGGGTTCAAATTCATGTACTTGCACATGCCAGGTGAGCACTGTAACCACTGAGCCTCTGCTCCAGCCCCTCAAGAGCCACATTTAAAACTAAATACAAAATTCTTTTCTCTCTCTCTCTCTCTCTGTCACTGTCCCTCTCGCTCTTAAAGAAAAAAAAAGAGAACAATCTAATTTTTTCAAAGTGACTATTTTTTATGAAACCAAGATAAAAGACAAGTAAATCAGCTAATACCTAGGAACTTTCTTTTGTATTAAGTCATGCTGGACGCTCAAAAGAGTAATTCCAAATTTAAATTCTTTACACAGTTACTCTGTTTCCTGTGTTGCTAGTAAGTTTGGTCTCCATTTGGCCTTCACTTGACAGGACTCACTTGATTACCAAATATTTACTCCAGGTATACCTGTGCCCCTAGGACAATTTCAGGGCCCATAGAATATGGCTGCTCTTGTGTTGACCAGAACTTCAGAAGTTAAGAGAAGAGTGTAGAGAGTGGAGGGTCTCGGTCAGATCAGAGAAGGCTTCACAGAAGACATGAAAAGTGAGGGAAGGTTGCAGGATGGCGTAGTATTTGGAAAGTCATTGGGCAGGGAGAAGGTTGTGGCCCCTGAGAAGAATAGTGTTAAACCAAGGCTCCAAAGAGGGGCAACCAGAACAGTATCTTCCTTCAGATAACAGTGAGAAGTGGCTGATTGGGGCAGAAAATGTGTTTTTCGGAAGTAGTAGGGATTTGGGGGAAGAATAGATGGAGATTTGGAGTGAAAGTAGTTGGCCTCAGCAGGTTCTTGTACCAGGGCCCAGTGATCTCAGGAGAAAGCTAAGTTTGGCAATAGGATGTAGATTTAATTAGAGTAGGGAGAGGCTAACCTGAAGTGCACCTGTAATCCCAGCTACTCCCAGCTACTTGAGACACTGAGGCAGAAGGAACTGCAGGTTCAAGGCCAGCCTCAGCAACTTAGTGAGACCCTGTCTCAAAATAAAAAATAGAGTGCGTCCAATCCCTAGTAACACACACACATACACACACACACAGTAGGGAAAGGGTAGAAACAGTACAGCAACTGGGAAGTCACCTAGTCATTTGGTGTGCAGTGATGGGGGTCAGGCTGAGGTGGGAATAATAAGAGAAAAGGAGACTGGATACATGGAAGAAAGAACTAATATTAACAATAGACTAATAGTAGCAATAGCTGGCATTTATTGAGTTCTTTCTGTAAGCCAGGAAGTATGCTTAATCTAATATGTAAAATACATAAACTTCACCTCCTTGGAAGATAAGCGAAGTTATCATCACCCCTGCTGAGCAGGGGCTCAGCTGTTAAAGCACCTGTCTGGTGTGTGCAAAGACCCATGTTCAAACCCCACCACTTCATACACAGCTAAGTGTTGGAGAAATTAAAACCAGATGAAAAATAAATAAATAAAATTTATTCTTTCTCTCTCTCTCAAAAAAAAAAAAAAATCATGCAGTATGAGGCAAAACCAGAATTCAAATTTGTGTCTGAGGATGTGGCTCCTATTCTTAAGCATTTCATCACATGTCTGATAGTGACAGTTCTTGGTGGGTTTTTGGAAGGAGGGAATGCAGAACAGGATTAAGACAACTGATTAACTCAAAAGCATCTAGTCCAGAGGATTTAGAAGACTGAGAGGGGAAAGGGAGAAAGGGAAGGTAGTTTGGAGCAGAGGTTGTTAACAGTCACCTGGGATCAAGAAATAAGATTAAAACTGTCTTCTGGAGAAGAGGACTGACATTGAAGGCCAAGTGAGACCTAGCCATCTCGCTAAGAATTCTGTGAGGTGGATAGGGTTGTTACTTTATAGACAGGAAATGGAACCTCAGCAAGGTCCTGGTTATTAAGTGGTGGAACTGGGATTAACTCAGGTCTGCTTGCTTCCACATGTCTTTGGTAGATCCTATATTTTACTTGAAGTAATTTTCTTTCTTTGGCCTTATAAAATAACTTTGTTTTCTTTTTGCAGTGCTGGTGATCAAACCCAGGGTCTTGAACATGCTAGCCAAGTGCTCTACTACTGAGCTACATTCTCAGGCCAATGACTTATAATTTCATTCTTTCTATTAAGGAAAAAACAAAAAGCCAGGTGCAGTGGCACACACCTCAAATATCGGCAGCTTGGGAGATTGAGGCAGGAAAATCACAAGTTTAAGGCCAAGATAGAGAGACCCTGTCTCAAACAGTAAAAAGGACTGGGAATATAGCTCAATGGTGGAGCACCCCTGGATTTAATCCCTACTAAAATAAACACACACAGGAAAGGAAAGGAAAAGAAAAAAAATTCTGTCATTCTATTTCAGAATTTTGTTTACTTGCCTCCTGATGGGTATGATATGTTTGTAATGAACTTCAGGGTCTCAGTCAGATACTACACAGGGGCTGAGGGCTGAGGAGAAACTTCTGGAGTGGTTAATTAGTTGGGGAAGCAGAGGGTTGGGTTTTAGTAGGTGTCTGGGGTGGTTACAGTCCTCAGCACCTGGCTTGTTGCAGGGTTTTTGGTGCCTTCTTTCACTGGACATCTGAGATGGGCCCTGCCTCTCCCCACAGAGGAGTGGGTTTGTTAGTCCCCTGACTTCTGCTTTAGGATTGTCTTTGTTGGCCTTCATTTATTTAACACATTCTCCCCCACTTTCCTCATGGTTGTTTACAGGAACATCTGCACTGTGTTTCATCCCATCTCGAACATTTACACAGCATAGGATCACTTGACCTCTATTCTGTTTGTCCAGCTCAGGATCTTTGGATATATTTACCTAAGCACAGGACATTTCAAGGCCTGGTTAGATGGTGGTGGCTTAATGTTTGACTAACAGGCACCTCTAGGTAAGGTACTCAAATTTAAAGTCTTTTAATTTCAATTAAGATCAGACCTATAGTACTAGTTTATGTGGCAAAGCTCATCTTTATTTGTGAATGTTTCCCAATGATTATTTTAATGCCATACCTAGGTCACCTGAATTTTGCAGCAGCCTGCAAAACTGAGTTCAGTCCAAACTAAGCTCCCTCTTCATTGCAGCACTTCCTTCTAGGGTGATCTGCTTAAAAATCTTCATGAGTTCCCCAGTGTATACCAAATCAAGCATGACATCCTTGTTCTACTTGGAACCCATGGCCCCATGTGCCTGGCCTGGCCCAGCCCAGTCCTCACCTGCAGCGTTGTCCCTTCCCTGATCCCTTTGCTGCAGCCCTTGCTCCATTCAGATAAGATCTTGCTGTTTCTTGAACACAGCCTGTGCTTTCTAGTATTCACCTTTCTCTCCTGCATTTTTGGCTTGGAATGTCTTTGTCCTTCTCTATTGGATGAAATTCTGAATTTATTTTTTTTTTTAAAGGAGAGAAAGGGACAGTGAGAGAGAGAAAGAATCAGTTGTATTTAATTTTTCATGTAACTTTCATTGCTCCAACACTTTGTTGTATATGTGGTGCTGGGGTTTGAACCCTTTGTCCTTGCACATGCCAGGAAAGCACCATAATCTCTGAGCCACAATTCTAGCCCTTAACTTTGATTTTAATCTTAATTTTTGTGCATGGTTCTAGAGATCAAACCCAGGTCTGTGAGAATGCTAGGCAGGTGCTTGACCACTTAGCTACATTCCCCAGTGCTGAGTACCCACTCTTGGAGACTCTCTCTCTGTAAGGTCATCCCTAATTCCTCTTCCCTGTCCTGTCCCCAGTTGCACTTACCTGGAGGTGTCTCTAATCACTTCTCCTAGGACATTTGGATTCTCCTTCTCTTTTGGCTTTTTATCATGGTCTATCTTGTTTTCTATTTATATAAATACTCATCTTATTTCTTCTAGGAACCTGCAAAATCTTTGCCCAGAAGGCAAAGAATCTGTCTCTTTTGCCTCCTTATCTTCCCTCTCCTCTTCCTCTCCTCTCTTATGTCCCTTCTCATAGTGCCCCCCACACAGTGGGAACTCTGTGTATTCTTGGGATGAGAAACTGAATCCTTCCCACCTGCAGGTTGAGGGAGGCTCATCTGCTCAGCCCAAGAACAAGGCAGATAGACAACTACCCTGTACCAGCTCCTTTGGCAGAAACAAGGAGTCTGACATCTACTTTTTCTTGAGAGAAAAAAAGAATCCAAATTTTTGATCTACAAGAGCTATAAATTTATAGGTCAATTTAAAAATAAGATGTAAACAAGCACTTTAGAATGGAAAAATACAGATTATAAACATGAAAAGGTGTTCAACCTGATGAATTATCAAGGAAATACCCACTTAAGCATACCATTTTTTGCATCTTAGACTGTCAAATTTGAGAGTGTTTCTAAGAATTCTCTGCCCTCTGAGCTTTATACAATCTTTAAAAATTAAATTCTGGGGGCTGGAGTGCACAACAAAGTTTCAGAGCAATGAGAATCATTTTTTTCTTTTTTTAAAGAGAGAGGGACAGTGAGAGAGAGAATCAATTTTATTGAGTTTTTCACATGGATTTCTTTACTCCAACACTTAGTTGTGTACATGGGTGCTGGGGTTTGAACTCATGTACTTGTGCATGCTGGGCAAGCACTGTAACCATTGAGCCACCATTCCAGCCCTAGCATTTATCATTTTGATCATTTTTAGGTGGCCAAGTTAGTGGTATTAAGTACATTCAGTTCACATTGTTAGAGCATGCATCTCCAGAACTGTTTCCTCTTCTCAGACTGAAACTCTGTTCCCACAAACAGTAACTCTCTGTTCCTCCTTCCCTTTACCCCTGGCAACCATTATTCTTTTTTTCTGTCTTTCAGATTTTTTTTTCTTTAAAGAAAAAGGTTCTTGCTATATTGCCCATTGTGACCCCAAATTCCTGGGCTCAAGAAATCCTCCTGCCTTAGCCTCCTGAGTAGCTGGGACTATAGTGTGCCACCACACCCAGGTTATCTGTATGAATTTGATGACTGTAGGTACCTCATATAAGAATCATACAATATTTGTCTTTTGTGTCTGGCATATTTCATCTAGCATAATGTCCTCAAGGTTCATTCATGTTAAAGCATGGGTCACAGTTTTATTCCTTTTCAATGATGAACAATGTTTCACTATATATACACCATATTTTGTTCATTTTTGTTGTTGGATACTTGGGTTGTTTCCACCTTTGGCATGTCACACAGGAACACGGATACACAAAGCATCTGTTGGAGGCTTGGCTTTCAGTTCTTTTGGTATATATCCAGAAGTAGAATTGCTGGATCATACGCTAATTCAATCTTTGAACTCCCATCCTGTTTTCCACATGTATGCTATACATTTTACATTCCCACCAGCCATGCATAGGGGGGAACCATATATTTTTTTGTTTGTATCAGGAACAAACTTTTGACAATATTTTTGACATAGACTAATTGTTTGCTTTCACATTACCCTAGTTTAGTTCCTTTACAATACTTAAAGTCTCTGAAATCAGATAATGTAATATGTCTATATTTTGTGTAATAGAATATATATTTTGTGAAGTTCATCAACTTTCAAACTGCACAGAACAGCCAAACCACTTATTTAAAATATCTGCATAGATAAGGTAACTTTCTATCCATTTTAGTAGTTTTGGGAGAAATCAGTAACATTTAGAAATTTTGAGGACCTTTTTCTTTCAATTTCTTTAATTTCTGACTCTTCTGAGTTTCCCCTACTGGAAATCTAGGTCTCCCAAACAAGCCTGCTTAGTCAGAAGCCTGCTTCCCTGTATGTAGTTTCATCCACAAAATCTGCTCCTCCTGTTTGCACCTTGAGATACCAAACACTGTTTCTATTAGTAAAGTTCCTTAAAAAAAAAATTCCTAACTCCCACCATCTCCACTCTTAGCATGTTGGTGAAAATACCTTATCTCAGGGCTGGAGTGGTGGCTCAGCAGTTACAGCACTTGCCTGGCATGTGTTTAAATCCCAGCACCACCAGCACCACGTACACAGCAAGGTCTCAGTGCAATGAAAGCCACATCAAAAACTAAATAGAATTGATTCTATTTGATTCTCTCTCTCTCTCACACTCTCACTGTCCCTCTCTCTTTAAAAAAAAAAAAAAGAGAAAAGGAAATACCTTATCTCTGACCAAAACCAATTTCTAAATTTTCATTTTTTTTAAGAAAGGGACAGTGAGAGAGAGAGAGAGAAAGAGAGAAACAATTTAATTTAATTTTTCTTGTGTCTTTGGTTCCTCTGACACTTTGTTGTGTACGTGGTGCTGGGGTTCGAACTCACGTACCAGTGCATGTCAGGCAAGTGCTGTAACCACCAAGCCACCGCTCCAGCCCCCTGAGTTTTCTTTTTTTTTAATAATTGGCTACTAGTAAATAAAGAAGAAAATGGGATCCATTTGAATGTGCTCTACTTTGTGCTGTACTTTTGATTTCAGAGTTGCCAGCCCTTCCTGAGGAAGAGCCTGAAAGGGGGCCAGCATTTCCTCATCCTTCTCAGCTGTTCCTTTTTCTCTTTAAAAAGACCCTTATTAAGGCATCAGAAGGCTGCTCTTTTTTTTGTCCTTGGAAGTACTCCTGTGTCTCTGATACTACAGGAAACTTTTAAACTTCTCCCAACCCTCCTTTGGTTTTCTCTGAAGTACACTCTAACCATCTTGCTGCTTTGTCTACATTTAAAAAAAAAGATAGGGGGACTGGAGCGGTGGTTCAGGGGTTGCAGTGGCTTAGCGGTTACGGTGCTTCCCTGGCATGTTCGAGGACCTGAGTTCAAGCCCCAGTACACAACGAAGTCTTGGAGCAACAAAAGCCACATGAAAAACTAAATAAAAGTGATTCTCTCTCTTTAAAAAAAAAAAAAAATGGATAGGATGGGCCATCAGCAGCAGAAGTGAGGCATTAACTGGGGCAGGTTTCTGCTCAGGAGGTGATGAAAGATAACTCCATAAATTATCACATTTAAAGTCTCTCTAATTTCAAAGAAATTCATATTTTCACTTAATAGCTCAATTCTGTTATTTATTGGCCGTACTGGGGATTGAACCAAGAAACACTCTACCACTGAGCTCATTCCCAGTTCTTTATTTTTTAAATTTTGAGACAGAGTTTCATTAAGTTGTTTAGTCTGGCCTCAAACTTTCAATCCTGCCTCAGCCTCTCAAGTGACTGGGATAATAAGTGTTTGCCATATACAACTGCACCAGGCTATGCTATTTCTTTCTTTTAAATTTAAATCTTTGATCCATTTGGAATTTGTCTTAATACAGGTCCAACTTGAGTTTTCCCATTTGGCCAATCTAGCTTGATTGCTTTATTTTTTTGTACTGGGGATTAAACTCAGGGCTTTGCATATGCTAAACACATGTTCAACCAATGAGTTACACTGCCCTGCCCCTGTCCATAGATTATTTGTTGAATATTATGTCTTTCCATGAATTTAATAGACCATATATGCTAAATTTCCCTAGTCATTATACTGATAACCTTTTCTGTTCTTGGACTATCCATTCATGTGCCACCTATGTAAAAAAAAAAATTTTTTTTTGTTACCAGGGAGTGAACCCAGGGGCATTCAACCACTGAGCCACATCCCTGGCCCTTTTCATTTTTTATTTTGAGACAGGGTCTTGCTAAGTTGCCAAGGCTGTTTTTTAACTTGGAATCATCCTGCTTCAGCCTCCCAAGCCACTGGGATTATAGGCATCTACCACCACATCCAGCTAAAAATTTTTTTTTTTTTAAAGAAAGAGGGACAGTGAGAGACAGAGAAAGAGAGAAACAACTTTATTTAGTTTCTCACATGGCCTTAGTTGCTCCAACACTTAGTTGTGTACTTGGTGCTGGGGTTTGAACCCAGGTCCTCGTGCTTGCCAGGCAAGCGCCAAAACCGCTGAGCCACTGCTCCAGCCCCCAGCTGAAATCTTAATTCACATGTCTTTTGAGTCTATTTTTGGTATTTTTGTGCAGGATTTGTGTGTGTGCCTGGGGCCTCACACATGCTAGGAAAGTGCACTCCCATTGAGCTAGTCCCTAGTCCACATTAATGTATTAATTAGTGCATTTCATGTTTTAACATCTTTCGGAGGTAGTTTCCTCTTCCCTGTCCCCCTGATTTCAGTTAATAATCTTACTTCTTAATGTTTGTTTTTGTACACTTACATTTCAGTTATATATTTTGCCAGTTTTAAATGCTGTCCTTTTGACTCCCAAGTATTATAGATGAGTACAGTTTGTTGTAACAAACATCCTGTATCCCACCTTATGCTCCCTCATCCCAATTTTAATTCATTATTTCTTTTCTTCTCTCTTTTGCCCCTTTGGTGAGGATGGAACCCAGGACCTCACACATGCTAGTCTACCACTGAGCTAATTCCTAGCGCCTAGAACAAATTCCTAAAGATATAATTTATAAGAGGCTGGGGTTATAGTTCAGTGGTAGAGTGCTTGCCTAACATTTGCAAGACCATGGGTTTGATCCCCAGCACCAGTGGAAAAACAGAGTTTGTTCTGTTCCTTTGTTCTAGTTTTCTTCTTTGAGAATTCTAATTAGTTTATTGATTTTCCTATTGCCTAACTTCTGTTTCTCTCATTCTCTTTCATCCTTTTAACTCTTTCCATTTCATTCAATTGCTTTTCTCCCTTTGTTCCTATTTTTCTATGCTTTTCAAGATACCTAGTTTCATGTGTTGCTCCTTCCCCTTTTGTCTTCACTTCTCTGGGTGATATTTCCCTTCTTTCCCAAATCCTTCCAATTTACAAATCCTTACAATTTACATCCTTCCTGTCATCTTACCAGTTCTTTCCCAGGTTCTTCTTTAGTTCTTCATAGAGGCAGTTGCTTCATTTATCTATTTTTATGAAGGGAAAATGATCACTTCTCTCAATAATAGTAAGTTCCCTGATTAATGTATACAAGACAAAGGCTCTTTCCTTCTCTGCTTTACAGAAACAGCTTCCTGCATTCACGGCTCATCTGTGTGATTCTGGTTGTAGCCTCACCTCCTTTGCTTCTCTGAACCAAAGAAGCCAGCCCTGCTTACCCCAGTTCCCAAACGCACTGTTGCACTGGAGGGTGAGTCCCAAACCTTCAGGAAGAGATTTTCTGTCTGAGCTTTCTGAGATCTGCTTCTGAGCACCCTCCCACCCACTCCCATCCATGCTTTTTCTCTCCACTTCCTTCCTCAGTGCTTCTACTCAGCCTGCTATTTTCGGAAGCTCTGACATGTATTTTGGTGCCTGCAAATTGTACCTTCTTTCTAATTCCATTGAAATTGAAGTTTGAGTTTTTACTTTTTTCCCCTGTTGCTTCTGAATTCATACCAAAACTTACCAATTCTGATTTTACTTTTTTTTTTTTTGAGAGAGGGATAGTGAGAGAGAGGGAATCAATTTTATTTAGTTTTTCATGTGACTTTCGTTGCTCCCACACTGTTGTGTACGTGGAGCTGGGATTTGAACTTGTGTCCTTGCACATGCAGGCAAGCACCAGAACTGCTGAGCTACTGCTCCAGCCCACCAATTATGATTTTAAAGTGTCACAAAAGCATAGCATTGAGCTACATTGCTATCTCTTTTTGTTTTTTATTTTGAGATTGGCTTTCACTAAGTTGCCCAGGCTGGTCTAATTGTAATCCTTTCCTGAGTTTTTGGGGTTGTAAGCATGAGCCGCTGTGCCTGACTCTTAAATATATTCTTTTTTTTTTTTTTTTTTTAAAGAGCTGACAGAGAGAGAAAGAGAGAAGCAATCTTTATTTAGTTTTTCATGTGACTTTCATTCCTCAGACACCTAGTTGTGTATGTGGTGCTGGGGTTTGAACTCATGTCCTCACACTTGCCAGGCAAACGCCGTAACCACTGAGCCACCGCTCCAGCCCCTCTTAAATATATTCTTATCTTGACGAAAGGCATTACTAGAATCCAGGTCCTCCCTCTGAGAAAGGGATGCCAATATGTGGAAATTTACACATGTAAAGTAATAATCACTGAATTGAGCATCTAACCCTGAATAAATTATGTTAACTTTAATAATGGGAAATGTCATTATGATATTTTAATAATTGTTTCCCCTACTTTTTTTTTTTTCCCCAGGGCTGAGGACCAAACTCAGGGCCTTGCGCTTGCTAGGCAAGTGGTCTGCTCTGTCACTGAGCTAAATCCCCAACCCCTCCCCTACTTTCTTAGGAGGTCTGATGTTGGGGCTTAGGAATAGTCAGGCTATTTCCTTTATCAATAAAATTATTTTATTTCTGTATACTCTATAGAATTTCGAAAAAGGATTATTTATACAAATATAGTGCAAGGAATTTATAGTAAAACAGAAAATGGAAGGGAAAACTTTAAAGTAAGCAAAATGTATGCTATAAAAATATTCAGTATTGGGGATGGAGCAGTGGGTAAGTGGTTACTGTGCTTGCCTGGCATGTGCGAGGATGTGGGTTCCAACCCCAGCTCCACATACACAAATTGTCAGAGCAATGAAAGTCACCTTAAAAACTAAATAAAATTCTCTTTTTCTCTTACTGTTCCTCTCTCTCTTTAAAAACAAAAAATTCAGTATTCTTTTCTTTTTTGATACCAGCAATTAAACCCAAAGATGCTTAACCATTGAGCAACATCTCTATCCCTTTTTATTTTTTTATTTTGAGACGGTCTCACTGAGCTGCTTGGGGCTTCCCTAAGTTGCCTAGGTTGGCCTTGAACTTGTATTCTTCCTGCCTCAGCCTCCCAAGTTGCTGGGATTACAGGCATGCACCACTGCTCCTTGCTAAAAAATACCCAGTATATTTGCTCTGAGCTTTTGGCTCTGAGTTTCCAAGCAGGCAAGGCAAAAAGAAATCTACAACCACTGGCGTTAGGAGAACATAGATCAGTCACTCAGAAGAACAGCTTTTTGGTATTGAGGTCAAAAGGAAATAATCAAGAGAACATTGTGTGATATGAACAATGTCATCAACAACTTCCTGGCAATTTTATTTCTAATGATACTTCCTTGAGTATACATCAGTATCATTCAGGGCCATTAAACCAACACACAGTTCAGTAAACACAGTTCATCTGGGGTCAGAACAGTGTGCTCCAGTCTCATGGATGTCTGCTGGTCTAGCTTCATCCTAGAGTGGATTTTAGAGTCTGTAGACTAAGGAAGGGGCTATATTCTTCCAGCAGTCCTCCCTAATTATTTCTTTCATCAAAATGTTTGGCATACATTGGACAACAGAAGGTTGGACAAGTTCAAGGAAGAGAGATATTTTGTATTACCTATTAAAGCTCTTTCTCCCAGCTCCCACTGCAAACAAATTTAAGGGTTCTTTTAATTCCCCACTTCCTTGTTTCTAGACATTTATGTATAGACACATAAGATACTTGTTGCAAGGGCTCTATCATTTTTCTTAAATGTCAAGTAGTAAGACTATAAATACCAGACACATTTTAATGCAAGAGATTATATAAGCTCATTTTGAAAGGAGTCCTAGCCATAGGGATCTTTCTGTGATGCCAATAAAAACTCATTCATCCTTTTGTCAAATTTAATTGAACACCTGCTAGGCATTACCACCATGGGAAGTGTTGGGGGTCATTGTATACCCTATTGCTGTTATTTAATTAGGGTTTCAAATACCTACCTGACCTCATTTCCCAGTGGAGAAATAGGTAGACACATGGAACCCAAATCTTTTAAGACTTTGAAAATCTGGGTGATTACCACAAAGACAGGAAACCTGGCAACTTAATAATCAAAAGGATATTAGCCTGGATTTTTTTTTTCTTTTTTGTGCTGGGTATTTAACCCAGGGCTTTGCAAATGCTAAGCATATGCTCTACTGCTAAGAGGTAAACCTGGCTTTAAAAAGTTTTGAGGATTTTTTTGGCTGGGTGTGGTGATGCATGCCTGTAATCCTAGCGACTGGGGAGTCAGGCAGGAGGATGGAAAGTTCAAAGCCAGCCTCAGCAACTCAGCAAGACCCTGTCTCAAAAAGGGCTGGGGATGTGGCTCAGTGGTTAAGCAATCCCTGGTACAAAAAAAAAAAGGATTTTCTAGCTTCTGTTTTCACCAGAAATTTAAGTACCCTTAGGTTTCCTTTTCTTATGACAGGGAATTGAGTGAATATTTTTGCTCTTTGTTTCAGATTTTGAGATACAGAGTGAGAATGGGGAGAATTCTAATCAAGATATGTTTGAGGATGTGGAATCACATGAGGTGTTCTCAGATATGCCTGAAGGGGGAGGTCAGCAGTCTGACGGGGAGAGTGACGCTGAGAGAGACGCTGAGAGAGACTGTGGCTCTGGGAGGCCTCAGGGAAAAGTCCCAGTTGAGCATCACGGGCAGATACCATCCCAGGGCAGGGAAGTTGGCCAGCTCATCGGCCTTCAAGGCACCTACCTAGGTGAGAAGCCCTATGAATGCCCCCAGTGTGGGAAAACCTTCAGCCGGAAATCTCACCTAATCACGCACGAACGAACCCACACTGGAGAAAAATACTACAAATGCGACGAATGTGGGAAGAGCTTTAGTGACGGCTCAAACTTTAGTCGACACCAAACGACTCACACTGGAGAGAAACCCTACAAATGCAGGGATTGCGGGAAGAGCTTTAGCCGGAGTGCAAACCTCATAACTCACCAGAGGATCCACACGGGAGAGAAACCCTTTCAGTGTGCTGAGTGTGGCAAGAGTTTCAGTAGAAGCCCCAATCTCATTGCCCATCAGCGCACCCACACGGGAGAGAAGCCGTACTCATGCCCCGAGTGCGGAAAGAGCTTCGGCAACCGGTCCAGCCTTAACACACATCAGGGAATCCACACTGGAGAAAAACCTTACGAGTGTAAAGAGTGTGGCGAAAGCTTCAGTTATAACTCCAACCTAATCAGACACCAGAGAATCCACACGGGAGAGAAACCATACAAATGCACCGATTGCGGACAGAGGTTTAGCCAGAGCTCGGCTCTCATTACGCACCGGAGAACTCACACGGGAGAAAAACCGTATCAGTGCAGCGAGTGTGGCAAAAGCTTTAGCCGCAGCTCCAATCTGGCCACACACCGGAGAACCCACATGGTGGAGAAGCCCTATAAGTGCGGGGTGTGCGGCAAGAGCTTCAGCCAGAGCTCCAGTCTGATCGCGCATCAGGGCATGCACACCGGCGAGAAGCCGTACGAGTGCCTGACGTGCGGAGAGAGCTTCAGCTGGAGCTCCAACCTCATCAAGCACCAGAGGATTCACACGGGAGAGAAGCCTTACAAATGTGGCGAGTGTGGGAAGTGCTTCAGCCAGCGCTCTCAGCTGGTGGTGCACCAGCGGACCCACACCGGCGAGAAGCCCTATAAATGCCTCATGTGCGGCAAGAGCTTCAGCCGGGGCTCGATTCTGGTCATGCACCAGAGAGCCCACTTGGGAGACAAGCCCTACAGGTGTCCCGAGTGTGGGAAAGGCTTTAGCTGGAATTCGGTTCTCATTATACACCAGCGAATCCACACAGGGGAGAAGCCCTATAAATGCCCTGAGTGTGGCAAAGGCTTCAGCAATAGCTCCAACTTTATTACACACCAGAGAACTCACATGAAAGAGAAACTTTATTGAAATGGAAGAGAAGGAAAGTGAGGCAAAGACTGGCCTGGGAAAGGGAATTGTCACAATGCCCCAAATAATGATATCCCTTTGAAGGAGCCATTTTTCCTAAATGTTCTTTCCGGTTGTTTTTTTTTTGTGGGATTTTTTTCCCCCAAAATCTTTTAGCCCTGCTCACTCTCATGTCTAACTAAAACACTGCCATCTTAGTTGTTTGGAGTCAAGTCCCCTGCAGTTCAAGAACAGAACATAGAAGTGAAAGGTCCCGAAAGTTGGGTCTTTTTCTATTATATTTCACTATCAGGCAGCCTCCCTGCCCCCCACTCTCCCTCTCACTCTCCCTTTCTCTCCCCTCTCTGTCTCTGGATTCTTTTGTGCCTCAGTTTCTTCTTTGATAAAATGGGGAAATGTTTCTCCATGTGGAATGGAAAACAGCTTGACCTGCAGGCAATCTGATCTGAGTCCTCAAGAGAAATACTAGAAATGTATGTGTGGCTCTGGTTGTTTAACCTCTACTTTGTTGAAGTAAGATGGCTATACCCTAAGCTGCCAGCATTCCAGGACCTGCTGCCTATGACAGACCTGTTAGTGTATTGATTTCAGGTCAAGATCATGGGCCTACTTCAATTTTGAGTCATCCACACTAAGAAAAGCCCTTTTCTATTTCCAGAAAGTGTTAAGCATGGTAGCTTGGGAAACTACAGCCTGGAACCTGTGTCCCATTTGCTCTTCCATTATAAGAGAGACTGGGCCTGCCAAGAAGGGTATGAACTGAGATTTGTGTGCTTGCTTTTGTCTCTGCTTGCTGTCCTGTGGTGATTTGACTGCCAAGGGGAGCACACTTGTTCTTGTGGGTTTTTCTGTCTGGAGTGTGAAGTTTGTGATCCCTAGCTGCCTACTTCTCCATGGGTCTCAGTTTTTGTACCATCAGGGTGAAACAGTTCTGCACACTGCATAATTATCATTTATTACTCTATGCACTTGTTTTGTCCCTGTTCTTATATTTTTAAATATACAGATCTAGCATTCTATCTGGTAGCTTTTGTATACTAAAGTTTTTTGTATACTGTTTTAAGGAACTATTTTTGAGGACATTGAAATCCCCTGGAGAGATTTGAAATTGAACCAGGAGTTCGTCCTACAGTTTCACACTTGATCTTGGGTGCCACCAGGGCTTTGTTCTTGAAATTCTGAGCTTTGAAACAGGAATGACAGCAGGTGAAAGAGTTTGTTATGAGGGAAGAAGAGAGTAGATAAGGTGTCTCTGGGAAATGTGAAGCTGCTTCCTCCTACACATGGGGCTTGTGCTCAGAAGAGGCCTTTTCTTACAGGATGGATGCTAAATATTGCCTAATAAAGTAGAGTCCCATTCTTTTCCCAAGTCTGCCTTTTATTGTGTGTTAAAAACCTGAACTTGGGGGGCTGGAGCACTGGCTCGGAGGTTACGGCACTTGCCTGGCATGTGGGAGGTTTAAGGTTTGAACCCCAGCACCATGTACACAACAGTGTCGGAGCAATGAAAGGCACATGAAAAACTAAAATTTGATATTCTCTCTCTTTCTCTCTCCCTTTAAAAACAAACAACTCCCCCCCTAAACTAGTGGGGCTGGAGTGGTGGCTCAATGGTATTGCATTTGCCTGGCATGCATGAGCACCTGGGTTTGAACCCCAGCACCACATACACAACTAAATGTTGGAGCAATGAAAACCAGACAAAAAGCTAAATAAAATTGATTCTCTCTTTCTCACTTTCCCTGTCTCTTAAAACAAAACAAAAAAACAACCTGAACTTGACTGTTAACAAACATACACCTCACTTTCTCACCCCTCCCACCTCCTGCCTACCCTAGAACCTTCAGGGAGTTAGTCACCTCAAAGAGCATACCTTTGGGTGAACCTAGATGTTTCTCACTGCTTTCTGCAAACTATAGTCCGTTGGTAAGACTTAACACTGCAGCTTTGCCAAGGAGCCAGTTGGCACCCTGAAGAGTCCATTGGGAATCATTTCTAATTAGAACTAATCAAATTAGGGCTGCAGCGGTGGCTCAGCGGTTTCAGTGCTTCACTGGCAAGCACGAGGACCCAGGTTCAAACCCCAGTACCACGTATACAACTAAGTGTTGGAGCAACTAAAGCCATGTGAAAAACTAAAGTTTTCTCTCTCTTTCTCACCGTTCCTCTCTCTTAAAAAAAAAAAAAAGAACTAATCAAATTAGACACAAGGAGGAAGTTCTAGGTAGTGATGAGGATTAAACTAAACCCAAGTAGGCTATGAAATGCTCATCACTAATTCCATTCCTTCTCTTATTTGCCAAACATTCATTGAGGACTTAGGTACATTAGAGTGCTAGGTGTTGGGGAAAGGTTATGAACAACAAGTCCTAACACCTGTCCAATCAGACAAGGATTACCATCCATCTTGGAAAAGGCAAGAGTTTTTTTTTGTTTGTTTTTTAAAGAGAGGGACAGTGAGAGAGACAGGGGCTGGAGCAGTGACTCAGTGGTTACAGCACTTGCCTTGCATGCACAAGTATGAGGGTTCATACCCCAGCACCACGTACACAATGAAGTGTCCAAGCAACAAAAGTCCATGAAAAACTAAATAAAATTGATTCTGTCTCTCTTAAAAAAAAAAAAGAGAATCAACTTCATTTAGTTTTGCATGTGGCTTTCAGCACTCCAAGACTTTGTTGTATACATGGTGCTGGGGTTTGAACTCATGTACTTGTACATGCCAGGCAAGTGCTACAACTGCTGAGCCATAGCTCCAGCCCCTATTTTGTTTTTCTTTTTTAAGATAAAGAATTTTATTTTTTCATCTGGTTTTTGTTTTTCTGATATTTAGTTGTGTATGTGGTGCTGGGGTTTGAACTCAGGTCCTTGTACGTGCCAGACAAGCTCTGTACCTGCAGAGCCACTGCTCCAGCCCCAAGAGCTGTCTTGCCAGTAAGGGAGAATAGATAAGATGGTTCCCCAGCTGACATTTAGTTCCATAATTTGATTATTAAAGGACTCTTTCCCTCCTCCTTTTATTTTTTATGTTCATACCATCCTGAGGTTCAGACTCTAGTATCCAGCTCAGTGCATGCAATAGGAACTCAGTAAATATTCACAAATTGGTTTTCTTCACGAGATATATATAAAGAGACAGATGGAGCCCAAAATTTTGGCCTGGAAAATTGATTAGGTTCTTTACACTTTCTTTTGATAAGATAATAAATATAAGTTATTTTAACCTTGGTGCCCTCTCAGTATTTACCCAAGTAAGTTACACAGCTGAAGACTTTTATAAAAAATCAACCAATAACCAATGAGTATTCTAATGAAACAACTTTTCTTTCTTTCTTTTTTTTTTTTTTTGGTACCGAGGATTGAACCCAGTGGCGCTTAACCACTGGGCCACATCCCCAGCTTTTTTTATTTTTTTATTTTGAGACAGGGTCTCACTAAGTTGCTGAGGCTGGCTTTGAGCTTGTGATCCTCCTGCCTCAGCCTCCTGAGTCACTGGGATTACATGTGTGCACCACCATACCCAGCACAACACATATTTTTGAAATGTCACAGACAATCTAAAGCTATTGGAAAACCACACTTTAAAAAATTTTTTTTCAATACTGGGGCTTGAACCCAGGGGTGCTTTATCACTGAGCTACATCCTTTGCCCCCTTTTTTGTTGTTTTTTTTTCAGAGGTGCTTGACCACTGAAGAACAGCTCCAGCTCTTTTTATTTTGAGACAGCGTCTCACTAAATTGCTTAGGGCTTAGGTAAATTACTGAGGCTGGCTTTGAACTTGTGACCCTTCTGCCTACGCCTCCTGAGCTGCTGGGATTAAAGGCATGCGCCACTATGCCAAGCAATCCTCAGCCCTTTTTATTTGAGACACGGTCTTGCCAAGTTGCTGACCTCAAACTTGCAATCCTTCCTGGGCTTCTTGAGATGCTGGTATTACAGGTGTGTACCACAACACCTGACCATGCATCTTTGTAGCTGAGTCTGTGGTTCAGTCTGGGTGTTTTGTTTCTGTTTGGACAAAAGTACTGAAACTTAAGAGACTTTATATTGCTCTTACCCTTTAATCCACTGTATTCATTTAACTACATTCTAAGACAATTCCCTCATTTTTCAACAATAAGACAGGTTTATTCCAGACAAACCTGTAGAGGGGGGTCCTAGTGACAACTGAGACCCAATTTTCCTTTACTGAAATATAGCAGGTAAATGCACAAAAATGTACACCTCACTGAATTTTTATAAATCACATATGCTTGTATAACCATCACCCAGATCAGGAAACAGCTGAGCAGCACCCCAGAAGAGCCCATTTGCACCTGCCCTCCCCACTCAATACCTTGTCTCCCTCCTGCCCTGCCCTGAAGTTTGTGGGATGGAGTTTGGGGAACTGGAAAGACCTGGGTGTAGACAAATTTGTCACAACATGCCTTCACTTTTTTTTTTCAGTTGTAGATGAGCATAATGCCTTTATTTTTATGTGGAGATAAGGATCCAACCCAGTGCCTCATACATGCTAAGCAAACAGTCTGCCCCTGAGCTCCAACCCCAGCACCATGCCTTCACTTTTATTAGCGATTTTGAGGTAGATCATAATGTGATTTTTTTCTTCATTGAATTTCCTTTTAAGTTGTATTTATAATTTGCAATAAGCCATAAGATCTTAGAGTGAAAATGTACAGAGCAGTTACTATGTACTAGGCACTGGCCAAGGTCCTTACATACTATCTCACTTAATACTGAAAACCACCCTGGGAGGTAGGTAAGTAGACTCACTGTACAGGTAAGGTAAGAAAGTAGAGACTCAGAGGGGAAGTTTGGTAAGTAATTTACCCAGACACTGTCATTTAACCATTCTGCTCATGAAGTCACTTAACTCCACTGTGTTATTAAAGTCATGAGAAACACCTAATAGCAACTGGATGAAAGGACATTATAAATGATAAACTACAGCCAGGTGTGGTGGCACACACCTGTAATCCCAGTGACTCAGGAGGCTGAGGCAGGAAGATCACAAGTTCAAAGCCAGATTCAGCGTATCAGTGAGACTCTTAGGAACTTAGTGAGACCCTGTCTCAAAAATAAAAAGGGCTGGGAATATAGTTCAGTGGCTAAGCATCCCTGGGTTTAATCTCCATTACTAAAAAAGATTAGAGTTTTTAATCTTTTCCCTTGTTAATAGCAGGACTATCTACAATAGGTCCATCTTTGTGCATGACAGATGGTCACCTTTCCTGGTTCTTTAGCCCTGTTGGGGAGGGTGTCCTGTCTCATAACCAGGGAGATCTACTGGGGCCCAGTGTGCTGGGCCTGCTGCAATGTCTTTCAGATGGCAAAGTTTCACATTGAGAGCTCTGTTGAACTTTTTCAGATCTTTGGGCAAAATATTAGTCTTTCCTTTTTTCATCCTCTTGACAAAACAGCCTAAAACTATAAGGAAAGTGGAAATAGAATTATGTGGGTAATGGGAAGATTTTCAGATAGAAGGGTTAATTCTTTTATTTTTAATATTTTTAAGAGAGAGAAAGAATCAATTTTGTTTAGTTTTTCATGTTGCTTTCGTTGCTCCGAAACTTTGTTGTGTACGTGGTGCTGGGGTTCAAACCTGCATCCTCGCGCATGCCAGGCAAGCGCTGTAACCACTGAGCACCCACCACTCTGTTGCAGTGACTGAGCTCATCCTTCCATCTGCTCAGAGGCTGTGGCTCCAGGGCCCATCTGCCCCTAGATGCCTTCCTGCTGCTCAATCTTCTCATTGTTCCAATTCTAAGTCCAAGTTTCTATCCACAGGCCTGAGGCAGCTGTGGCAGAACTTGCTGGGAGGAAGAGGGTCTCATGCCTTTGAGCATTTCTCCTGGGTCCCTCATAGCTCACAGGTCAGGTGAAAGACAAAAGCAGAGCTGCTCTGGTGACTGGAGAATGTGAATCCAAGGCTTTCTCCTGGGTTGGGCCTTTGCTCACCCAGCTGGTCTGAGTCAGCTCTCTGAAACTTCTGGACATGGTTTGGAAGCTAGTTATGTGTGCAGGTCAAGAGTGCTAGTCTGAGTGTCCACATTGGCCTTTTCAGGACTCCTGTTTCGAACAGAGAGGGGAAAAATCTCCATGACACACTCGCTCAACAGACTCTCTGGAGAGCCCTTTCTGTTACCCTGCCCTTCCCTCACCTCTCTACAGGCTGCTTGCTCTTCCTGTGGGAAATCACACCTTTGACTATCTTTGATTGAGTTTCTGTTAAATGGGAAGTAAAAGCAGTCTGGGGGGATGCTGTGGTAGAACACACATGCATGCCACACTAGGTGCTGGGTTACCTCCCCAGCACTAAAATCAGCAAAATTCCAGATAAAATGTATACAGTTTCCTTCCCCTATTCCTTGAGCCTGCACCTTTCTCCCTTCTGGGCTCTCCCAGCCTCTCACCAGTATTTCTTTCCCAAGGTGTACTTTGAACATGCCTACATTTTGCACTAAGCACACTGCACTGAAGTTGAGTGTGTTTATAGAATCATTTTAGAAAAGCACTGTTTGTGGAACTACATTTCTTTTATTAAGAGAGGGAGAGAGTGCGAAGTACAGAGAGTGAGAAGTGGAAAGAGAAATTTTTATTTAATTTTCCATCTGGCCTGAATTTCTGCGACACTTAGTTGTGTATGTGGTGCTGGGGTTTGAACCCAGGTCCTTGCGCTTGCCAGGAAAGCGCTCCAAACGCTGAGCCACCACCCCTGCCCGCGACTACATTTCCTAAGAGGAGGGGTTGTTTCCCTTTTTTTTTTTTTT
>PVKS010015740.1:0-18920 GCA_004027875.1 Aplodontia rufa
GGAATGCATTGAATCTATATAGCACTACTGACAGGATGGCCATTTTAATTATATTTATATTAATTCTGCCTAACTAAGAGCATGGAATGCCTTTCCATCTTCTCAGGCCCTCTTCAATGTCTTTCTTCCATGTTCTGTATTTTTTGTTGTAGAGGTCTTTTACTTCCCTTGTTAGCTTAATTCCCAAGTATTTTGTTCTTTTAGAGGATATTGTGAATGGGACCTATTTCCTGATTTCTTCTCTGTCCTATTATTGTTAGTTTATAGGAAAGCTACTGATTTATGGGTATTGATCTTATAGCCTGCCACTTTGGTAAATATGTTCATAAGTTCAATCAGTTTTCTGGTGAAGATGTTCGGATTTTCTAGATATAGAATCATGTCCTCAGCAGAAAGGGATAGTTTGACTTCCTTTCTTCGTATTTTTAACCCTTTGATTTCTTTCTTGTGACCAATTGCTCTGGCTAGGGTCTGGAGGACTGTATTGAATAAATGTGGTGATATCAGGCAGACTTCTTTTGTTCCTGAGTTTAATAGAAATACTCTCAGTATTTTTCTGTTTAATATTATACTAGCTGAGGGTTTATCATATATGGTATTTACATAATTAAGTTCTTTGATCCCTCTCTTCTCTGGAGTTTTCACCATAAATGGGTGCTGAATTTTATCAAAGTCCTTTCTGCATCAATTGAGATGATCATATGATTTTTATCCTTAATTTTGTATAAGTGATAAGTCACATTTATTGATTTGCATATGTTGAAGCAAACTTGCATACCTGGAATGAAGCCCATTTAATCATGATGAATTTTCTTCTTGATGTTTTTTTGAACATGATTTGCTAGAACTTTATTAAAGATTTTTCTGTTGATGTTCATTAGGGATATTGATCTGTAGTTTTCTTTTTTTTTTTTGATTTGTCTTTATGGTTTATGGTATCAGAGTTATGACTGCCTCATTAAAGGTATGTAGGAGAGTTCCCTCCTTTTCAATTTCTTCGAATAGCTAAATAAGAAGAGGTGTTAGCTTTTCCTCACAGGCATGGTAAAACTCAGTGGGGAATCCATAAGGTCTTGGGCTTTTCTTCTTTAGATATCTTTTAATTGCTTTAGGGATTTTGGTGCTTGTTATTGAGCTGTTTAGGATTTCAGTATTGCCCTATGTCAATTTGGAGATGTTGTATCTGTCTAGAAATTTATCCATTTATTCCATTATCTAATTTAGAGAAGTATAGTTTTTCAAAATATATTCTGACAATCCATTGGATTTACATGGAGCATGGAGTCAGTGGTGATTGCTCCTTTTGCTTTTTTTTTTTTTTTTTTTTTTTTTTTTTTTTTTTTTTTTTTTTTTTTTTTTTTTTTTTTTTTTTTTTTTTTTTTTTTTTTTTTTTTTTTTTTTTTTTTTTTTTTTGGTTGATTTGCTTCAGTTGTTTCTTTCTGTTATTGAGATTGGCTAGGGCTAGGGGTTGGTCAATTTTATTTAGTTTTATGAAAAAAACAACTATTTTTTGTTGATTCTGCTTATTTTACTTATTTATTTATTCTTGTTTGCATTGATTTCAGCACTGATCTTGATTATTGTCTGTCTTCTTCTGGGGTTAGCTTGTTCTTACTTTTATAGGCAATTGAAGAGGAGCGTAAACTTATTCATTTGAGATCTCTCCTGATTTATAATGTAGGCACTCCGTGCAGGCCCAATACATCTGGACCTAGTGAGCATATGTGATGGCTGGGTGGTGTCCTGATGTGGTATCCTCAGTTATATACTGCATGCCTGCTGGGGCCAGAGCTAGAGTCCTAGCTACATTGGGTGGCTTGACAGGTTCCTCAGGGTGTCGTGAGCACATCTGGATACATGATATTAAGCATTAGTTAGCACTCTAGAATTGTAAGCACAAAGAGAGAGCCCTAGTGTAAACTATGTGGATTATTTAATAATAATGCATTGATACTGGCTCTTTAATTTTAAGACAGGTACTAAACTAAGACAAGATGTTAATAGCAGGAGAAACTGTGAGCAGAGGTTAGAGGCAGTTTAAAGAAACTCTGTAAAATTTGTTCACTGTTTTTTTGGTCAGTGAAAACTTTTCTAATAAATACAATCCACTAATTAAGAAAATTTGAAGTACAAGAAAAACTTAACTTCTCATAATGGTGAAATAGCTTATACAAAAATAAATATTCCAGAGACCACAGTGGTAAATTATGGACAAAATATACTTAAAATAAATTTTAAAGATGCTATAGAAAATACAGGCAAATTGAAATAGAGGCCTTTGACCTCTGAAAGAAGACAGCCATGATGATTGGGTGTATGTTAAAATATGATTTCCTCTGAAATACTCCTTTGTCCGTCTAGTTAGTGTTGGCTAAAGTATGTGTAGAAATGTGTTGTCTGCTTGACTACATCATCAAAGGATTGTGTTTAATTTTGTCAGAAGAGATAGATATTGCATGCTTTGGAAATGTAAAGAGTTCTGTCTTAGAAATAAATGATCCAAAGAGGAGAAAGTTAAGGAATCTGAGGAAAATCATCTCCTAAATCTTTGTCTGGCATCTTCACTGAGCTTGTATTAGTGACACTTTGTAAAGTCCAATGGAGAGAAATAGCTGGCAGGTTAAAAAAAAAATAAGACTAGAATTCTACTTCTATTCACAACATGGTTGAAATAGTTTCAAGATTAAATCTTAAGCTACTGGGGAATTCTAAACATGATAGGTTTTCCAATAAACTCCAAGAATGACAATGCTTTAGGAGTAAAGACTGTGTTCTAGATATTTAGGAAAAATACAAAACTAAACAAACATATCTGTAAGGTATTAACATTAAGCTTATACAAGGTCAATGTCATTAGCAAATAATGTCACTTTCATTCATAAAAAAATAATTTTTTTTGAAAGTGTGTTTAAATTTTATGAAAAAAGTTCTCATGACAGTTAGTACATTGGGCAGATCATGAAATAAAGTCAGTTTTGAAGAGAACCACATGAAAATTACAGAACTGAATAGCATAATTTCTCAAATGAAATGGAAATTGATATCAGATTGTACATTAGAGAAGAAACGATAGGAATACAGATTAAAAACATATCAAATGTATACAAAAAATAAAACAAATTCAGAGATTTGAGACAATATAAATATGAGTACCATATGTTAAAGTAAAGCCATAAGAAGAACAAAACAATGGAACAGAAAAAAATTGCTTAAATTATAGTGGTGTAATTTCCCTAATTATGATGATGATATTATTTTATAGACCCTAGAGATTTCATGGTGCTAATAAGCACAAAGAAAAGCTATTTGCAGTTCCATTATAATCAATCTGCTTATTCCAAACTATAGAAAAGGCTTTGAAAACAAGAGAAGTATGTTATATATTGAATAACAATTAGGAAGATTAATGGCTGATAAAATTAATGAAACCCATATACAACAAAAGACATTATCAATAGGCTGAAATAAAAACAGAAGCAACAGATTTTCATATCCAGCAAAGAAGTGTTAAAAATGAAAATTTAATAATAAACCTAATTTTTTTCATGCATACTAAAGTTCAGACACTTCATCATGAGTATTCTTTGAGCTGCAAAAAAGCAAGAACAGATAGAAACTAAGAACTACTGGAAAGAGCAAGTACACCTAAAATGAGAAATATTTGGCTTAAAATTACTTTTCTTTTTTCTTTTCAAATTTTATTGCATAATAGCTGACTTATTTAAGAATATGTATAAGATTATACTATGATACAATCTTGATTGCTATTATTGTTTCAAAAGCACATGCAAAACTTCTCAGTGATAAAAATTTAATATTTTGAAATAAATGATAATGAAATTCAATGTACCAAAATATGTCAGATTTTACTAAAACCTACTTGTAAAGCAATATTTTGGGCTTAAATTTTAATGCTAACTTAGAAAAATATTTCTTGAAAATTTTGCTAAAATCAGAAAAAGGGTAAATTAAACCCAAAATAAGTAAAATGAATTAGATGATTAAGATAAAGGAAGAAGATGAAATAGTCTGTGAAGAAAATTAACAAAGCCATAACTTGACTCATTGATAATATGAATAAAGTTTATTTTTGAAAACTTATCAAAATGGAATATGAAAAGAAAGAAAAGACATATTAGTAATAACATATTCCACAACTTCAAAAGTATAATTAGACATTTTATGAACAACTTCATGTGTATATACAAAACATATTTTAAAAAAATCATAGGAAAAATACGTACCAGTTTATTCATGTACAATTCTGGAAATGATAGCAGTACATATAAATATTACTAAAATCCCACAATACATATAAAATATTACTAAATAGGCTTTATTTCAGAATGCAAGATAAGTTTATATTTAAAACTCTATAAATAAAACTTGTTTATAAACTAAGTGGGAGAAAGTATGAAAAAAATGTGTTTCTCTGTAGACAGAATAATGTTTTATAAAATTCACCAATTTATGACACAAACCCTTAGCAATCTAGAAATAGCAGAAATTCCACAAGACAATAAATAGTGCCTATAAAAATTATAGCAAACCTACTTCATAGTAAATTATTTTTAGTCGGCATTTTCAATAAGGCTGCCCCCTCACTATATGTTTAATTTTTGCCCTGGAGATGAAATTAGTAAACTTAACACCTATAAAAAGAAACAATAACAGAAAAAGTAAAATATAAATAAATCATGATTATTTACCAAAAAACCAAACTTATATTCTGTGTATACCCAAATGCATACACAGACACCGTATCAGAATTAACAAGGAAATTTAAAAAAATGTTCACTGCAAGTGCAATATGTCAAAGTAATTATACTTTCATATGTTAATAATAAACACCAAAGCTTCAAAGGACAATTTACAATAGCATTAATATTAAATATCAATAATTAAGTTTAATAAAACTTTAGACAAGTTTAGTGAAAGCATCTAAAACTTCTATATTAATACTGTAAAAGATTGAGAAACATCAGACTTAAAGAAACCAAACATAAAAATGATAAAACATGCTTTCATTGTAAATACAGTATTGTTAACACAAATTATTTCACGTTGATTTATATATTAAATTTAATCTCAATCAGATTCTCAGGAGGTTTTTTTCTGGAAATTGATAAGCTTTTTCTAAAATTTATATGAATATGCAAATGATTGTGATTAAACATGATAATAAATTTTAAAGAAATAAACAAAACTAGTGGAGCACTCTATTTAACAGATATTAACACTTGTACAAGTATGTACAGGAAATGAAATAGTGCATACAGTATTGGAATGAATATATGTAAATAAACCAGTGATCTAGAATATAGATTTCAGAAATAGACCCTTATGTATTTGCCTAGTTAATGATAAAAACGATTCTTGTACAAGGGGATGGGATTTTCTCTTTTTATTAATAGGCACTATATAAATTGTTTATCCACATGGAAATACAATAATTTCAAGAACTATCTAACACCACACAGAATTCAATTCCAGATGAATTGTAATTGTAATGTGAAAGGTAATAGTTTTAGAAGGTAATTTATGAAACTATTTTTATGACATACAATAAACAAGATTTAGTTAAATAGGACAGAGAGCACTATCAGGGAAAAATTATCAAATTAGGTTAAATTTCAAAAAAGAATCTATGTTCATCAAAAGTTTACAATAGGACACCCAATGGCAGAAAATGAACTCAGGAAAGTTACAACTCCATTTATCATTGGAGAACAGCAAATGAAATGAAAAGAAGGTGTCAGACTATACTACCTGAAGGATAAAAATATAAAAGCAGATAAAACTGTTCAGTGAGAATGAATCTAAGGGAAAAACTCTTTCTCTACAAATTGCCACTGAAATATAAATTGGTATAGTCACATTGGAAAACTTTTTGGCAGTTTCTACTAATACTAAACACAAATGTCTTAATCTATCAAGGCTTCTATGAGAAAATATTATATGATGGGTAGCTTAAAAGTAACAGAAAATTTTCACAATTCTGGGGGCTGGGAAGTCTAAAATGATTCAGTACCTAGTGAGAATCTGCATTCTGTATCACAGATGGTGCCTTCTACATGTGTCCGTACTGGGAAGAAATAACAGGGCAGCTCTTGCTGGTGAGGTGGAGGACTATTCTGTAAGGACACTGATCCCATTCATGAGGGCTTTGCCCTCATTATCTAATCACCTCCCATCAACCCTGCCTCCTCGGTGAAAGGTTAAGTTTCAATGGATGAATTTTGATGTGATACTGACATTTAGATAATGGCTCTATTGCTGCAGTTGCTTTATAATTCTCTTTTTGTTGGCTTGTACTGTTTTTTTTTTTTTTTTTTGAGAGAGAGATTGAGAGAGAAAGAGAAAAATCAATCGTATTTATTTTTTAATCTGGTTTTCGGTTTTCCTACACTTAGTTGTGCATGTGGTGCTGGTATTTGAACCCGGGTCCTTGCACAGGCCAGGAAAGAGCTCTACCACTGAGCCACCTCTTCAGCCCCAATTACCTTATAATTCTAATCCTTCTACAACCATGAGTATTCGTTTCTGGCATTAGTCACATAAATCAATGAATAAATACATTGCAAAGAAAAGAGACATATGGAAGAGTTTTAAAAGTTTCTTTTCAGTCTTCATTTAGAAACAGTCAAATTTCCATTGCAATATTAGAGCTTATAAATTGAAGTATATGTAGAACTGAAATAGTATACACCAACTAGAACAAATGAACTACAAGTACACTATAAAATACATGAATTCACAAATATAATGCTACACTAAAGAAATCAAACCTATGATTACATTTTTTAAAATTTTTAGTGAAAAGCAAAGCTTTTAGTTTTTTTAGTTCTTTTTAGATGTACATTACAATAGGATATACAGTGCAATATTTATAAAAGGATGGAGTATAACTTCTAATTCAGTCCCTAGTATTACCTCTTTTCCTCCCTCCCACCCAACCCCTGTTCTTTTCAGTTATACATGACAATGACATAATTATAAAATCAAGGAGTATATCTTATTCTAATTCATTCCCAAATACTTCCCTTCCCCTCCATTTCTCTTCCTTCTACTCTACTGTTCTTTCTCTTATTCACCAATAGTTTTTTTAAAAAAAATTTTATTGGTGCATTATAGTTGTACATAACAAATCAATTTGTTGTTACACATTCATATATACACACACTATTACAAAATATTTTAGCCCAATTACTCCCTAAGGATATCCTTACTACATTTCTTCCTTTTTCCTGTTTCTGGACCCTTTCTTCTACTGATCTTCTTTGATTTTACATATATATATATGTGTATATATATACACACACACACATATACACACACATGTGTGTGTGTATGTGTGTAAGAGTGTGTGTGTATAAAATCTTTGCTTTTATAATTTTTCAAAAGAGAATCAATTTTATTTATTTTTTTATTTGACCTTTGTTTCTCTGACAATTGTGTATATGGTCCTGGGATTCAAACCTGGATCCTCCAGGCAAGTGCTCTACAGCTGAGCCACCACTCCAGCCCTTACTTTCCTGATTTTTAATGATTGCATGGAAACTATTTAGTATGACAGAGGTACAACATATAATATAAAATATTTGTATCTCTTCTATTTCCTTCCCCCTTTCCCTCCCTCCCTTCCTCTCCCATTCTCTTTCCTTTATTCTACTAGGCTTCCTTTAGTTTGTCAGTTAATTTCTATTTGATGGATCTTTATATAATCTTGCCCTTCCCTCACCCTTTCATTTATTTTACTCTTGCTCCCACATATGAGAGAAAACATTTGACCTGGGAGTTTCTGTGTTTGGCTAATTTCATTTACCATGACTTTCTCCATTTCCATCCATTTACCAGCAAAGCCCATAATTTCATTCCTTTTAATAGCTGAGTAGAACTCCATTGTGTATGTGTGTATCTATATACACAGATTTTGGATCCATTCATCCAGTGAAGGGCATCTGGGTTGATTCCATATTTTAGTTATTATGAATTGTGCTGCTATAAACATTGATGTAGCTGTGTCACTTTAGTATGACAATTTGATATCGTCTGGGAAAATACACAGGAGTGGGACAGTTGGGTCATATGGTGGTTCAATCTTTAATATTTCAAGGAGTCTCCATACTGCCTTCTAGAGTGGTTGTACTAGTCTGAAGTCCCACCAACAATGTAATACAGTTATTTTCTCCCCACAACCTCTCTAGCATCTGACTGGAGTAAGGTAAAATCTTAATGTGGCTTTGATTTTCATTACCCTGATTGCTAAAGATGTTAAACATTTTTTCATGCATTTATTGGCCTATTTTATTATTTTCATTAAGAAGTTTCTGTTTTGTTCCTTAGATCATTTATTGATTAGGTAATTTGTGGTTTTGGTATTAAGTTTTTTGAGTTCTTTGTATATTTTGGATATTTGTCCCCTATCAGAAGAGTAGCTGTCCATGGTTTTCTCCCATTCTGTAGGCTCTCTTTTCACAGTCTTAATTGATTTCTTAGCTGTGCCAAAACTTTTTAGCTTAATAGCAACCCACTTACTAATTCTTGATTTTATTTTTTGCACTTTGGAGGTCTTGTTAAGGAAATGTATACCAGCTCCTACATGATGTAGTGTTGACCCTTTTTTTTCCCCTAACAATTGTAAGTTTTCTGGTCTAATTCTTAGTCCTTGATCCATTTCAATTTGAGTTTTGTGAAGGGTGAGATAAGGATCTAATTTCATTTTTCTGCACATAGCTATTCAGTTTTTTCAGCACCATTTATTGAAAAGGCTGTCTTTTCTCCAAGATATATTTTTTCCACCTTTGTCAAATATGAGATGGCTATAGATATATGGATTTCTATCTATGTCTTCTATTCTATTGGACTTCATTTCTATTTTGATACCAATACCATGCTATTTTTGTTACTACAGCTCTGAAATATAAGTTCAGATAAGGCATTGTGATGCCTCCTGCTTTGCTTTTCTTACTTAGTATTGTTTTGGCTATTCTGGGTCTTTTATTCTTCCAATGAATCTAAGAATTTTTTTCTATTTCTGTGAATAATGTCATTGGTTGATGGGGATTGTATTGAATCTTTGTAGCACTTTTGACAGAATGGCCATCTTGACCATGTTAATTCTGCCTACCCAAGAGCATAGGATGTCATTCCTTCTTCTCCAGTTTTCTTCAATTTCTTTCTTCAGTGTTCTATAACTTTCACTGTAGAAATCTTTTATTTCCTTTGTCAGATTAACTCCCAAGTATTTCATTTTATTTTATTTTTGAGATTACTGTGAATGGAATGGTTTTGCTGATTTCTTCCTTTGCCAATTCACTGTTGGAGTATAGGAAAGATAGTGATTTATGGGTACTGAGCTTGTATCCTGCTACCTTGCTAAATTCATGTATAAGCTCTAGAAATCATGTGGTGGAGTTTTTTTGGGTCTTCTAGGTATAGGATCATATCATCACCAAACAGAGACAGTTTGACTTCTTTTCCTCTTCATATCTCTTTGATTTCCTCCTCTTGGCTGATTGATCTGGCTAGTGTTTTGAGGACTATATTAATAGGAATGGTGAGAGTGGACACCCTTGTCTTGTTTTGAATTTAGTGGAAATGTTTTCAATTTTTCTCCATTTAGTATCATGTTGGCTATAGGTTTTTCATAAATGGTCTTCACAATGTTAAGGTAAGTTACTTTGATCTCTAGCTTCTCCAGTGGTTTTTCATTTTATTTTATTGAGGAGTTGTGTTGTTATGCATATGTTGTTTCTACATAAATGCATATGTAGTAACAATATGATATGCCCCTGATTCTGATCTGGAACCAACCCCACATCACCCACACCTGAGTCTCTTGACTCTGCTGTTTCCCCCATAATAGATATGAATGTTTTATATGTATATGATTACGCATTTTCCAGAATTAAATGAGTGCAGAACTATTATTTGGCTTCTCAGAGGAGTAAAGTGTAAGCTACATTGTTGTTTCCCTCCTAGTTCCTTCTTTATCATCCCATCTCCTCCCTCATGCCTCTTCCCTCCCCTCCCTACATATCTATGGTTCCCCTAGATTATGTGTTGCTTAGACTTTGGTGAGTCTAGTACATGAGCTTGACCTTTCACCTCAGCCTGGGTTTTACTCTAGCCTTTTAACATGAATGGGTACTGGATTTTATCCACAATCTTTTCCTGTATCTATGGAGATGATCATGTGGCTTTTGTCCTTAATTCTGTTTAGGTGATGAACCACATTTATTCATTTGCATATATTGAATCAACCTTGCATCCTTGGAATGAAACCCTTTGGTCATTATCTTTTTGATGTGTTTTTGGATGAAGTTTGCTAGTATTTTATCAAGTATTTTTGCATCTATATTCATCAGGCATATAGGTCTGTAGTTTTTTTTCCTCGATATGTCTTTGTCAGCTTTTGGTATCAGGGTTATGATTGCCTTATAAAACAGTTTGGGAGTGCTCTGTCCTTTATTTCATAGAATAATTAAAGAAAGAGAGGCGTTAGTTCTTCTGTAAAGGTTTGGTAGAACTCACCTGAGAATCTATCAATTCCTGGGCTTTTCTTTTCTGGAAGGCTTTTAATTGCTATTTCAATTGAAATGATTTTATTTACTGTTTCAATTGAAATTATTGTATTTTTTAAATTAGAAAGAAACATGAAGAATCAATGTGGCTGTAAGTTGTGCTTAGAAGGTGGTTTTGAATTAGGGTACAGTGTAAGCACTTCTGCATTGCTGATAAGACTCTATTTCTTGATTGGAATGATGTAACATGGATATTTTATTTTGTGAAAAGTTTCACAATGGTTTATATTTAGTATTTGTAGAATTTTCTTGTTTTATGCTCTACATTAAAGGTTATGTAGGATTATTCATAATGTAGATTTCGTAACAGATTTTAAATTTTAGAGCTATAAAGTCTGTTTAAATGTATGTAACCAAATATTTTTCACCAGGACTCACTGCTCATTTTTTCTTTCAATTTAACACCTTTTATCGTTCCATAAGACTTATGTTCTCTGATATATTTTAGAAAATAGATTATATAATTTTGTCATTAATTATAAAATATTTACAATTCTCATTGCTTAAATTGGATTTTAAATCTGCCATATTAGTTTGTGGTTCAGCGCATTACTTATTAACTGAGATATTGCTTCCAAAGCTATTAACTACTGGATCTCAACGTCTCCTTTAAAAAAGAGCAATAATTACCTCAAAATGTTTTTGAATGGAGAATAAAGATACTTTATATGTGTATAGTTATTGTTACTATACTGATATAATTACTTTAAATGATGAGTCAAAACAAAAGGCAATATTATAAATATTTTTTATGGAATTGTTTTGTCATGTACAAAAGAACTCTGGGGCTGAAATTGTTGCTACATGGAAGAGCATTTGAATAGTGTGTATAAATACCTGGATTTGATCCCAGCACTACCAAAGAAGAAAAGAAAGGAAAAAATTCTAAGGAAAATATATTACTATCACTTTCAAAACAATCTTCATAAATAACATTAAATTTATGTTCCAAACACACATCTGTTAGGATCAAAAGCCACTGAAGAATCATTCATACATTGAGAATTGGTTTCAAAATTAAAACAAACTCTTCTATCATTTGTATGGGCTTTCAGTATTATCACTCTCCACTACCTATTAGCTTAAATCCTTTTATGCAGGCATGAAGACTTGACATCATCATTGTTAACACTCCAGATATTGGCAGAAATGTTTGGAATTTTCTTCTGATTTTCTAAGTTCTTTCCCCCAGCTGGCTCTTAAGTTGTTAATAAAACTTAAAAAAACAAACCCTGGGCTTAAAGAAATATAAACTTCAGATCCTATACTAAGAAAACCCACTTCAGTGCCTAAATTGAAAGCATTAGGGACTGGAGCGGTGGCTCAGTGGTTACGGCACTTGCCTGGCAAGCACAGGATGTGGGTTTGAACCTCAGCACCATGTACTCAACAAAGTGTTGAAGCAACAAAAGCCACGTGAAAAACTAAATAAAACTGATTTTTTCTCTCTCTCTCTCTCACTGACCCTCTCTCTTAAAAAAAAAAAAAAAAAGAAAATATGAAACAAATTACCTGAAAAATTTACAATGTAAACCGACATATGTTTGTTATCTTACTTTTTTTAAGTTAGATGTCTGGGTATAGTTTAGCCAACCAAGAACATTAATTCAAGTGTTGCAAGCTTGCTCTCAAGCTGTCTCCTTTGATTTGTTTTCATCCAAAACATACATTTCAGGGAAGAAGATTTGCCTCTGTATCCTCACATGGTTATTGACAGGTCTTGATCTTCTCCTAAATAGGCCTGTCTACAAGACAACCAATATGAAGTTGATTTTCCCTATAGTGAGCAATCCAAGAGAAAGTACTAGAGTATGCCCCAGACATAAAGCACAGTCCTTTGATAATATAATCTTAGAAATGACATTTTATCACCCCTAGTCTGTTTTATTCAATAGAAGTGAGTCAATTATTCTAGTGAACACTCAAAGTATGAACTTCTACAAGGGCATGGATGGACACTAAAGGCAGAACTCTGGGGAACATCTCATAAGCTGCTTATCATGGGGGTTTTGAGATCTCCTTAGATGAAACTTAGAAAGAGGCCATATTAAGTTGTACTTAAAAATTACAAATATCCACATAGGACACAATAAAAACATAAAATTGGAAACTCGTTTAAATTTTATAACTGAGCTCATTCAAAAGGTTTACAAAAGTGAGTAAAATGTATTTTTGACAATCTTTAAAGAATAAAAGAATAGGAGGTTTTAAAAAGTGGGATATGAAGAAATACTCTATTTCTTAAAACTGTGCATCAAGTTTAGAAGTTTCATGGAAACAATATACTGAGAAGATTGACATTAATGCTTCACAAAATGTTATAAAAGCTCAGGAATGATATCACCAGCATCACACAGATCCACCACAAGATCACTGAACAGCAGTCAGAGCAAAACTAAAGATTTCCTTTCAGACCAATAGGTCACGTATGCTAGATTGATTCAGAAGCAAAAATAATTCTTGGCAGAATCTGTCTTTTTCTTCTACATTTTTGATAAGATGATGGAACATGCTAATAATAATTGTGTTGTTTTGGTGAGCCATGATTGGTTTGAAAGAAATAAGAAAGATATGAAGGAAATTATATTACTCAACCATAAGTCAGACTCTACAAATCACCTCTACAGGAAAGAGTAAAAGTAGTTTAAATCATGAGAAGTAGGTTCAAAATAAACTTGTCTTCTCTGAAATTGCTGCAGAAAACTATTAAAATATCCAGCAACAGGAGAAAACAACTAGATGTAAAGACTGAGAAAGGCATTGATCATTTCATTCATCTAAACTAGTATTACTCAAACAGTTTAGTTTCTGGACTTCTTTATCCATTTAGAAATTATTGAGAAAACTAAGAGTTTTTGTTTATAATAAGAACTTTAACAATGTTACTATCAAAATCAGATTAATAGTGACAAAGGTGCCATATGTATTAACATAACATAAAGAGAGTTTTTTTTTTTGTTGTTGATATTTGTTATTTTTTGTTTGTTTCTATGGTGCTGGGTATTGAACCCAGGATCTTATAAATGCAAGGCAAATGCTCTAAGCTACACCGCCAACCCCAAAGATGTTTCCAAACCAAAAGGTATTTCTGTTTTCAAAACAGAAAAAAAAATTAAGATTGGCTTTGCTTTATTCTTTCACAAATTTATTTAATATCTGCTCTGCATTCAATTTGTGCCAGAGTGCTTTACATTGGTTTAAATATGAAGAAAGTCCAGTCTGGGGAAAATTGTATAAATGTCTTAATTCTATAGTACTTTTTTTTTCTTTTTCTTAATGGTGCATTATAGTCCTACATAATGATGGGATTTGTTGTCACATATTCATAGATGCAAACAATACAGTAATATGATTTGGTCAATACCTCCTCCCCCTGCATCCTCCTACCTCCTTCCTCTGATTCCCCAGATACCTTGTCTCTCTTTATTTTTTCTAAAATATCCCAAGTACAGTGACATAATTCTTATACCTTTGAAGAACATTTTTTATATACATGATCTATAGTACCTTTAATGTGTACCTGTTTTTCATTGTGCTACTCATGGGGGACAACTTAGAATGCTTAGAACAAATTAGTTATTGTAATGTATAGGCATTTTTAAACTTACAGTGAAGAATTAAATTCTATACCTAGAATTATCTTTGCTTTGGTTTTGATCTTTGTTCTGATTTAAAGGGCTCTGGTGACAATATGAAACTTGTTCTATATACCACAGTTCCTACAGGATGAGATTCTATCCTGTTACCTAGAATGTAAATTAATTACTTCCCCTTGCTGGGATTGTGATTACCTTACACAGCATTACTTGCAGCCACAGAAGACCACAAGACACCCCCAGGAGTGGGGTGATAGTGATCATGGGGGAGCTCAGTCCAGATTGGAAACTCTCCATGGAACATTAAGAGTCCCAAACAGCTGCACCAAGATCCACAAGGCCCCCACTGGCTACTGGGTTCCTGGCAGAAGAGGGATAGGAGTTTGGGCAGGCAGACACTAATCTGCCCAAGGGTGCAACTTGGGTAGCCCTGAAGTCTGCTCTCACAGGAAGCAGGAAAGGTCATTGTTTGCAACCCCACTACAAGAGAAATATACTGGGAGGCCTCCTGGGAATCTCACTGTCAGCTGAGATCACCAAAATTCATTCCCTTCAACAAACTCAACTGGGAATTGTCACCATCTAAAAGTTAGGTATGAACACATTCCCCCACAGTACATATTGACCTCAGCGGTAATATTTCAGAACCTTCCCAACTCCTTTTTCTTTTTTCCCTGTTGTTATTCCTGAAATTGGTGTTCCTGGATATATGTATTTTTATTTGTTTGTGTGTCTAGGTAGTGGGCTTTTTCTGTCTCTATGACTTCTAGTGTTTGACTGCTGTATTCATATCATTGGGCTCAGATTTGGGAAAGACTTTATCATAGCAAACTAGTCCTCAGTCCCCTTTGATTAAAGAGACCCCCACTCTGTACTACCCTCCTCTTCTCTTTATTCTGTCAGTTCCTAAACTCTATTCTGTCCTCTCTCATCCTCCTTCAAAATCTTTACCCCACTCTCATCCTATTTCTATCTTTCCCTTATTCTTAATAGAATCACCTACATCACTCTACTACCTTGTAGCTCTATATCCTAAGTCACAAGTCTCACAATACCTTCCTACCTCATTCCCTCTGCTCTTTAGACATTTTTTCCCTCACCTATAGAGGCCCTGCTAAACTGTACAGAATGCCATACTTGAAAGCTGGTGTTTGCTTATTATCTAAATATAGTGTGAGAGCTCTCATGGAAGAAAACTACTAATCTGATTACTCCTATAGATGCTACTCATCACCATAACAGCTAAATTTGCCATTCTCTGGTGTATGCATGGCTGCAGTTTTTGACTTCAACCCCCTATCCCTTGAGGTATTAAAAAACCTAAAGGTTCACAATACTTCACTGCTTGGTGTGGCAGTCATTGAACTGTGCTACCCAAATTGTACCCCAGCCCAGCTAAGCAAAGAGATAAGAAGCTCCAAATCTATCAACAAAGTCTTCAAGAGAATTATTCACTGTTATACCTCAAGACACACTCCCTGACTGAAAATGAGGGAAGAGGGAAATAAGTCCTCACATCAACTTCACAGCCCCCCATCTCAGAAGTCCATGAACTGGGTCCTACATGAAAACCCAGAAAAATGTATCAATAATATGTTTAGTAATTCAATCAAAGAATTAAAAGATTTAAGGAAAGAGATAAAAGAGCAATTTCAGGAGATGAGAAGTCACACATATAAAGAGAAAGACAAACTGAAAAGAGATGTAGCAGAGCTCTCAGAATTGAAAAATACTCTAAACCAAATCAAAAGCTCATTGAAAGATACTAATATCAGAGTAAACTCAATAGAAAATGGAACCTTAGCTCTCAAAGAACAAACATCAGATAATGAAGACAAGCTAAGTAACGTTGAGTTCAAGGAGGACAGATAAGAAAAGAAAATTATTATACATGATCAGAACTTCCAAGTAGTATTTGACAAAATGAGAAGAAATAACTTGAGATTAATTGGGATTAAAGAAAACATTGAACAACAAACAAGGGGCATTAAGAAACTTCTAAGTGAAATCACCGAGAAGAATTTTCCCCATATCAGAATTGATCCAGAATAACAAATTCAAGATGCCTATAAGACACCAAACACACCTAATCAAATGAGAAATTTATCACGACACATCATGTATAAAATGAGTAACAGAGAAATTAAGGAGAGAATCCTAAAAGCAGCTAGGGAAAAACACCAAATCACATTCAGAAGCAGACCAACTTGGATTACTATGGATTTATCAGAGCACACAAGAAAGGAAAGGAGAGCGTGGAAAAATATTTTTCAAACTTTGAAAGAAAACAATTTTCAACCAACCCTGCAAAATGTGATGGGGAAATTAAATACTTCGATGATAAATTCAATTCATGAACACAATGCCTGCACTATAGCACATCCTGAAGGACATACTTTATTCAGAGGAACACATTAACAACTCTCAAACCCCTTTAAAAAAAGAAAATCAATAACCATATTATACACCAAAAGATATCCAAAATAGTGCAAAAACACAGCAATAGTCCCAATATCAGGCACCCAGATTCCCGTAATTTTTCTAACTCTGAATATGAATGAACTTAACGCATCAATCAAAAGACACAGATTGGCTTATTGTATCAAATGAAAAATCAAATATATGCTGCCTACAGCAGACACTCCTAACAATCAAAAATAGCCACAGATTGAAGGTGAAAGATTGGCAAAATATCTACCAGACTTGTGACCCAAAACAACATGACAGCATTGTGATTCTTATATCCAGCTATGTTAATTTTGATTAAAAAAAAGTCAGAAAGCAAAAAGAATGTCACTATATCATAGGAAAAGGAACAATTCATCAAGAGGACATAACACTAGTTAACATTTTTGCCCCCAATTACAACCCTCCCAAATATATGGAAAAATTACTTAAGGACATTAAACCCCTCATCAGTGTCAACAGTATAACACTGGAGATTTTAATACACCAATATCAACAATAGACAGATCATCAAAGAAAAAAAATATATATCTCTAACCTAAGCAACTCTGTTAATCAACTGGACTTAACAGACATTTACAGAACATTTCACCCTAAATTGACTGAGTTTACCTTCTTCTTAGCAGATCACAGAGCTTTCTCCAAAATAAACCACATCCTAGTCCACAGAGCTAACTTTAACAAATTCAAAAAAGTTAATATAGTCCCATGTATTCTGTCAGACCACAATGCTATTATCTTAGCAATTAATAAGAAGAAAAATGACAGAGAGTACTCAAATACTTGGAAACTGAATAATACCCTCTTAAAGGAAAAATGGATAAAAGAGGTAATGAGAACAGAAGTCAAGAAATTCTTGGAAATGAATGAGAATGATGAAGCAACATATCAAAATCTCTGGGATGCTTTGAAAGCATTCTTAAGAGGTAAATTTGTAGCACTGAGTGTCTTCATCAAAACTCAGGAAAGAGTCCAAATAGACATCTCCAACTCAAATCCCTGTAAAAAGAGGAACAATTCAATCCCCAATTGGGATTTCCTGTCTTCCTAGTAGAAGACAGGAAATAGCTAAAATCAGAGCTGAGATCAATGAAATTTAGAACAAAAAAATGCAAATTATCAACTAAACAAAAATTGGTTCTTTGAAAAATTAAATAATATCAACAGACCCCTTGCCAACCTCACCAAAAGAGAGAATGAAGTGAAGCAAATCAACAAAATCAAAATGAAAATGTATTTATCATCACTGACTTAACAAAAATCCATAAGATTATCACAACTTATTTTGAAAAATTTATACTCTTCCAAGTTTGATTATCTGGAAGAAATGGACAAATATCTGGCCACATATGACATTCCCAAATTAATACCAAAGCACATTGAAAATCTAAACCAACCAAACTGAGGTAGCAAAATCAAATCAGCAATCAAAGACCTTACAAAAGAGACAAACTCAGGACCTGATGGATTCATGGCAGAATTCTACCAGATCTTTCCAGAAGAATTAACACTGATCCTCAACAAGCTTTTCCATGATGTTGAAAGGGCTGGAACACTCCTAAACACATTTTATGAAGCAAATGTAACTCTGATACTAAAACACAACAAAGACACATGGGAAAAGAAAACTACAGACCAATTTCCCTGTTGAACATAGATGTTAAAATCCTTAATAAAATTCTAGCTATCCAGATCACAAAAATACATTAAAAATATAATACATTATTATCAAATGGGCTTCATTCCAGGAAAGCAAGGTTGGTTCAACATACACAAATCAATAAATGTAAATCACCATTTAAAAAGAATTGAAAATAAAAATCATATAATCATCTCAATTGATGCAGAAAAGGCCTTTGGTAAAATTAAACATACATTTATGCTCAAAACTCTTGAGAAACTAGGGGTAAAAGGAAGATACTTTAATTTTGTAAGAGCCATTTATGACAGACCCATAGCCAACATTATGCTTAATGGAAAAAAACTGAAGATAATTCCACTGAATTCTGGAACAAGACAAAGATGTCCACTTTTACCACTCTTATTTAATATAGTCCTTGAAAACCTACCAAGGCTATCAGATAAGAGAAGGAAATCAAAGGAATTTAAATAGGAAAAGAGGAAGTCAATATGTCTCTATTTGCTGATGACATGATCCTATACCTAGAAGACCCAATAAGCTCAACCAGAAGACTCCTAGAGCTTATAAATGATTTCAGCAAAGTTGCTGGCTATAAGATGAACAGTCATAAGTTATTAGCTTTCCTATACT
>PVKS010015740.1:19020-45438 GCA_004027875.1 Aplodontia rufa
AAAAAAAAAAAAAAAAAAAAAAAAAAAAAAAAAAAAAAAAAAAAAAAAAAAAAAAAAAAAAAAAAAAAAAAAAAAAAAAAAAAAAAAAAAAAAAAAAAAAAAAAAAAAAAAAAAAAAAAAAAAAAAAAAAAAAAAAAAAAAAGAAAGAAAGAAAAAGAAAAAAAACTTGGGCATCAGTCTAACAAAGAACATTAAGAACCTCTACAACAAAAACTATTAAACATTAAAAAAAAAGAAATTGCAGAAGACCTGAGTAGATGGAAAAATATTTTATGTTCTTGGTTATGCAGAATCAATATAATCAAAATGGCCATTCTAATGAAAGCCCTATACAGATTCAATGCAATCCCCATCAAGATATCAATGACATTCTTCAAGGATATAGAAAAAGCAATTCTCAGATTCACATTGAATAACACAAGACCCAGAATAGCCAAAACATTACTAAGCACAAAAGAGGAAGCAGGAGGTGTCACAATTCCTGCCTTGAAATTACACTCTAGAGCTATAGTAACAAAAACAGCATGATACTGGTATCAAAACAGAATTGAAGACCAATGGAATAGAATAGAAGATACTGAGATGAATCCCCAAATCTTTAACCATCTGATATTTGATAAAGGAGGCAAAAGCATGGTGTGGAAGAAGGACAGTCTGTTCAACAAATGGTGCTGGGCAAACTAGACAGCCATATGTAAACAACTGAAATCGGATTCTTACCTCTCACCCTGCACAAAAATCAAATAAAAGTGATTCAAGGATCTGGAAATTAAACCAGCTTGAGGAAAAAATAGGATCAACACTCCAAGGAAGGTGTCAGCACCACCTTCCTTAAAAAGACTCCCATAGTGTAAAAATTAAAGCCAAGAATAAATGAATAGGATGCCATTAAACTAAAAAGCTTCTGCACAGCTAAATAATTAGTCAAGACTGTCAAGAGAGAAACTACAAAATCAGAAAAAAATCTTTGTTACACCTTGGACAGAAGACTAATATCCAGAATATTCAAAGAATTGAAAAAATTGAACACCAAAACCACAAAAAAAAAAAAAACCATCAATAAATGGGCTGGGGAGCTAAACAGAAACTTCTCCATGGAGGAAGTCCAAAAATCCCATAAATATATGAGAAAATGCGCTCCATCACTAGCAATCAAAGAAATGCAAATCAAAACTTCACTGAGATTCCATCTCACTCCTGTCAGAGTGACAAAAATGAAGAAAACGAAAAATGACAGATGTTAGTGGGGCTGTGGGAAGAGGGGAACACTGTCACATTGTTGGTGGGACTGCAAAATGGTACAGTCACTCTGGAAAGCAGTGTGGAGACTCCTCAAAACCTGCAGCAGGAACCACCTTATGATCCAGCTATCCCACTCCTGGGTATTGTTTGAAAAGTGCTAGAATCACCTTTTACAGAGATACAGCTTCATCAGTTTTTAGCAGCTCAATTTACTATAGATAAAGTATGGAACCAACCCAGATGTCCCTCACAGGAAGAGTGGATTCAAAAACTTTGGTACATATGTACAGACTACAATAGTCTGCTATTAGAGAGAACAATATTACGGCATTTGCAGGCAAATGGATGGAAATGGAAACAATTTTTCTGAGTGAACTATCTCAAACTCAGAGACCGAAGAGCCAAATGTTTTCTCGTATATGTGGAAGCTAGAATACAATCAAAAACAGATTGATAGGATAGGACAGATAGGACAGATATCAAGGAGGCTGGGAGGAGGGAGTATGGGGATATCAAAGCAGTGGGGAACCTTTGATTTCTATGAGAAGCCCAACTAACATGGGGTTAAGTAGGGGGAAACATTAGATCGGGGGAACCCAAAGAGGGGAGATCATGGAATGGCATCAGCCTTGGCTAGCTCTGGTATTATGAGTTTGTTCATGATTGTATGACAACGATTCCTTCCTAAATGTGAGACTATCTTAACAAATTAAAAATAAATAAATAAACTAGTAAAAATGTTATACATTTATACAAAATTTTATATATTAAAAACTAGTAACTAATTTGAACTGTTATTTCCTTTTCCCCTTAGTTTTCCTCCTAATAGCCAATCAATATTTTGATGTTTACATTTTCATTATGCAATATAAATGTGAATCAATATCAAAACATCCTTCCAATATGGAATGGGTAAGCTTATAATTATACCAATCAGTAGGCAAACTGAAATCATGTCACATGAGAATACTTGAAGTAAATATCTTGAATTGTCCATATAGAAAAATAAAGGGAAATAATTTTATTTTAAAACATCCAAACATTTGAGGTCTTCTGGTGTTACAGAAATCTCTTATGAAAATCAATATAGGAAAATAATAGTAGATTTTTTAAAATATAGTTTTATTTTCCCTAATAGACATTATTATAATGAATATAATGAAGAATATAATCACATTTCAAAAATTACTTTTATGTGCTATATGTTCAGTATATTAACTTATTGAACTTTCACAATACATCTATCAGTTAAGATACAGAAGTAATCACTAAGTGCTTGAGATCAGGTAGCTAGGGAAAGGTGGAACAAGGCTCTGGTTCCAGGCACTCTGGCCTAGGTTCAAGTTCTTTTGGAAGGAAAAATTTTCTGGGAGTGACAAGGAAACATGGGGAGAATTTTAAAATTATCCCTTGTCCAGAGGGAATGATAATGGAGAATAAACAGCCTCCTCCTCTTCAGAGAACTCTGAGGAGGGCAGGCAGGCAAGTTTTACCCTGAGGCAAGAATAGGGAGAGAAATTCTTATGAAGAGTTGCAGGTTAAAAGGTCTCTTTTTAATGACAGGGGTTTCAGAGATCATTGTAAAAATGGTTAAGAGGAAGCACGGGGCAGCATAGGTATATGAATATTGGTTATGTAAGATTGACAAGGATGTGAAATGTGGTGTTATTAACTGGCCTTACAGTGTCAGATTGAATGGAGATCTGCTGACACCTAGCAATGTACGCAGCCCCTGTTTAGATTCTAAGAGGAATGTTGAAACGATATGCTAGTGACTCTTAAAGATACATCCTCTGATAACTAAAGAGGATCTCTCAAAGATTAAACAAAAATTAATCACACACTGTTTACATATTCCATTTCTAACGCTTCATTTTATGCTTATTTTATTTTATTATGTTTATATTTTAAAGATATATCATAATTCTTTTTTATCTTAAAATTAAATGAAGATAATTATAAGGATACAATAATTACACAAATGCCTATTATTCACAGGTTTTAAAGATATATTTATGTCAGATCACTCTTTTTACCAAATACTAAGATACAGATGAAACTGTATCCATCTATGTTCTTCTTTAGCTCACACTTTTATTTTTTTTCTATTCCAAATGGAAGTCACAATTTTATAGTCTGATGAAAGTTGAAACTGTTTGCTTATTCATTAATTTCATATGAGTAGTATATATTTCATTACATGAGTGCTATATACTTCTTTAAAAAACACTAAATGTTTCATTAACATTTCTATATATTTTATGTACACATTTTCATATATAGAAAATTAATGGAATAAGCAGTTTAGTAAACAATGGCTTATAAATGTTAAATAAGACAAGAAGATTCAAGAGAGAAACCTGCAAAATATTGAAAGCCATCAAAGAAGATTTGAGTAAATAAGGAAAAATATCAGTTTTTGGGAATATTAAGAATACTAAAAATGTTAGATTTCTCCAACTTAAAATATAAAGGTAATACAATTACAGTTAAAATTCCAATAGATTTTTTGAGTGAGAAGTCTTTTTATTAATTGTATTTTATTATTTTGAGACAGAGTTTTGCTAAGTTACTAAGGGCCTCAGTAAGTTGCTGAGGCTGGCTTTGAATTCCCAATCCTCAGCCTCCTGAATTGCTGGGATGAGAGGCATATACTACAACATTGATTCTAAAATTCTTACAAAAGTTTAAAAGTTCATATCAAGATTTCCCAAAACAATTTTGATAAAAGAAAATGAGCAGGATAAGACATTCCTAATGAATCACACACAGAACATGATTATTTCGACCTTATTAAATTTTACTGGTGTTTTCTGAAAAGTATGTAGGGTGTTGGTAAAAAATAGTAACTAAATCTATGAGGAAATTATACTTGTTTAATTAATTACATTGAAAAAACTGTCTACCAGAATGAGAGAAAAAAACCCAGATCCCTACCTCATTATTAGGTACGAAATAAATTCCAGTTGTAATAAACTTCTAAAATAAACAGACATAACCAGAAACACAGCCTAATATATAAGCTGTAAGGCAAGATGCAAAACAGAAATCTTTAGGAAAAGATTAAAATGTTTTAATCAAAATTATACTTTTTACAATAACTTACAAATATACAAATGTGAAAGAAAGAAAACACGTGGATAAGTGATTTTCCACGTATCTCACAGAGAAAATATTAGTGTCAATAGCATTTGGAGAATGTTTTCAAATGAATAATATGAAAAGAGTAAGGATCTAGAAAACAAAATATATAGACAACTCAAAGAAGACAGGATATAAGTGTTTAATAAAACACCTGAAGAGCTACTCTTTCACTAGTAATCAGAAAGATGCAAATTCAAATAGTAAGATAGAATTTTAAACCCATCAGATGGGCAAAGCAATTAAGGATTAAATAATATGCACTATTTTTGAGCAGATGAAGAAATGGAAAATCGTAAGTGCTGTAAACCACACTATAAATCATGGGAACAACTTTGGATAGCAATTGAAAAATGTTTAACCATGTTGAAAATAAGCATACTGCATGACTCAGAATTTCCACCTGTACTCCAGTACAGAGAAAGTATATGACAGTGTTCTGTTCTGCTTTCTTTTTCTGTATTCCACTAGAGTCCAAGTCCTTAGGTTATCAAATAAAACAAAGGTTTGATTGAATCAAGATCACTGTTTACTGACATCTGAACTTAAAAACTCTAAAAGCTCAAATCCAGTGCAGTCCATGGTGACTTTAATCTTCTTGAATATGTATTTATCTTTAAAATATTTGAAGCCATTGTTGCTGTCTTGCAATAACCTGCAAATGCAGCGAGCTAGTTTGAATGGAAGTTCAATGAATCAGATTCCGTTTATTCTTACCAAAATAAACACTTTACATATTTGATCTTTATAATAGAACATGTTGCCAAATCTGTAACTGATATTCTTTATGCAGAGATTACAGGATAATATGAGTTCAGTGAATTTGCAAGTAACAGAAATATTGATTAGTATTAGTTTAACCAGGTAGGCAGCTTTTTTTTGTTTGTTTTATTTTTTGTACCAGGGATTGAACCCAGGTGTGCTTAACCATTGAGCCACATCTCCAGCCTTTTTATTTTTTTATTTTGAGACAGGGTTTCACTAAGTTCCTTAGGGCCTTGTTAAGTTGCTGAGGCTGGCTTTGAACTTGCCATCCCCTTGCCTCAGCCTCCTAAGTTGCTGGTATTACAGACACGAGCTATCATACCCAGCCCAGGTAGGCATTTTGATATATGATGCCAAAAAGGTACAGAGATATCCAGCTGGTAACACCAATGCAATGGATAGGCAATGTACTTAATAGCACATTTCTAAGCCTCTCATACTTTTATTCTGCTTTTCTCATTATTAGAGCATGACTTTCTGACCAGAAACTATTCTAGCAACATTACAAAGAGACAATAGGCTTGATAGTCAAAAGATACAAGGGATAATACCAGTTGATTGTTTCTCTTCCTATCAGAAATCCTAAGTTTCCTAGAAATCCCATCAAGATCACTCCTACTTAGAATTCATTAGTACTAGCTGGATTATTTGACCAGATATAGAACTACCTTTGGTCAAGGAAATCAGACTATCACGACTGGATTAAATCAAGCACAGCCACCTCATGGAAATCTTTGAGATTAAAGATTTCCAATATGAACAGAAGACAGTTGAGTTTTCATTGCAGAGATAAGGAAAAGAAAGGAATGTCCAGCACATATCTTTCTCTGTCTCATAAATTTTATATTTAACATAAATGATCTGCTTGCCACTTTGTCTTAAATTTTTGGAAATCTGTGTAAAAAATTAAATATAATTATTTTTGTGGATGAATATTTGGAAAAATATAATCCAAAACAAGTATTTGACAAATATTCTTAAATGTATGAAATGGATGAACGTTGAAGAGATAATTAATACATCTAGTGGATGGTCAACCAGAGAGTGTTTTAGCTTTCTTTCAAATGTTATTATATTTTGTTCTAGTAAGATTTTATTTTTAATATTAGAAGTCTGATAAAATAGTTTTATGTATAGTAATTTGTTTAACTTCTGACCCAAAAGAACCTAAAGAAAATATTTATCTAGAACAAATGAATTTTAGAGTATTTTTTGAGAATATTAAAATTGCTAATTAGAAACTACTGAAATAAAAGCATACTTAGTACCAAGTCTGTTTTGCAAGCAAATAAACAAGTGTTTTAGATCTGTAATTTTCTTGAATGATAGACTAAAAGATACTAGAAACAATATAGCATACTTAATTTTTCTTTATTAACAAAATAATCTAATAATATTATGTTACTACATAATATATTAAATAATCTTAAATATTTTATAAATGGAGAAATTTCTGCATAATTATCAAATGATTATTCAAAACCATCAAAATTAAAATAACAGTTAAAATATAGAAACTATAGGGAAGAATGGGGGAAAAATCATGAAGAGGTTTTTTTAAAGATTGTTGAGTTCTATACTGAAGTGGTGGCTCAGTGGTTGCTGCACTTGCCTGGCATGCATGAGGACATGGGTTCAAATTCCAGCACCACGTATACAATGAAGTGTAGGAGCAATGAAAGCCATATGAAAGGAAAATTAAAATAAAATCAATTCTGTGTTTCTCTCTTCCTCTCAGTGTCCCTCTTTCTTAAACAACAACAAGGAAAAAAAACAGCAATAACAAAATACTTTTGTTGAGTTCCTTTCAAATTACTGCTCACTTAAGGGTCTACATTCTAACTAGGATATCTGTGACAAAATCCCGGAGAAAAATAAACTTAAAGGATGAACAATTTATATTGGCTAACAGTTTCAGTCCCAGATGTTTTGGTCTGATTATTTTGGGCCTGCATAAGGAAGAACATAATGTCAGGGAGCACATAGGGGAGAACGGTCCTCACCTCAGGAGGCCATGAAGCAGAAAGAAAGAGGGAACAGGGTCCCATATTCCCTCCAAAGGAATGCCTCTAATAATTAAACTTCCTTCCACTAAGCAGTACTTCCTAAATGTTCTACTAACTTCCAACAGTGCCATAGCTTGCTGACCAAGCCTTTAACACCTGGGTCCTTAAGAGACATGCTTGATCCAACTATGGCATCCCAAAATCCAAAGAGTGAATGCAGTTAACACTAAATATAAAAAAATGATCCCACTAAGAATGTAGAATTCGCTTAAATTTTAGAATTGAAGAGCTCAAATTGTGATGACACAGGAAAAAGTTTTGGTATACTTTTGAGATTCCTCTTCACCCATGGAAAATATGAATTTTCATTACTACCTTCAGGTCTTGTCTGTTTTTAAACATTTTAGTCTTTAGAGTAGAGAGTGAAAGAGAAGAGAGGAAAAGAGCTGAGCTGAGATATACATGAAGATTGTATGGTAAAGTTAAGCTTTATACTTAGATATTTAAATGTAATGTTTTCCAGTGAAGAGTCCAATTATGTAAATCAATCCATTTCTCAAGAAAAATACCCCCAAACTATAGTAAAATAGTGTCTTAATAAATATGCCAACGATCTATGAATTGTCTGTCTTTCAGTATTTGAGAGGGAAAATTAAGGGCTCACAATTCATGCATTGTCAGAAACAAAAGGTCTTTTGTAGTGAATGATTTTACATCAAATGCCCTCAATTTATCTAGAAGTAGAAATGGCATTGACTATTGTCACTGAAAAGTATAATTTCAGTAAAGGAAAAGAAAAGAAAGACTGAATAAAACAAATGTCAAACTGTTCTCAGAAAGGAGAAATTAACTCTTGTACAATGAATGTATTAATTAAGTGATGTTACAGTTTTTCAAGGACTGTTTAAAAGATCATTTGATTTGTTTCCTAACATAAAACTATACTTCTTACGCATGTATGGCTTTTTAAAATGACGTCTGTTTTAAACTTCAGAATAATGTATGATGCATGAGAACAGCAGGAAGTGCATCCTACAATCTAGAATATTTTGCACAACAAAGTACACCAGTTAACGTTTATTATAGAAATTAAACAAAAAATTAAGAACAATGTATGTATAAAATGCATTATATAGTTACCAGAATGTAAATGTCTTTCCTTAGACTGAATCCATCTAAAAGAGGTTGAAAAAATGTCAGAATTCAAACCCCAGCATGCTGGCACCATAGACTAGCTTTGGGTATGTGTGTGAAAATCTTGTTAAAGTCGTTGCCATAGCTGGATGTGGAGGCATGAAACTGTAATCCCAGTGGCTCAGGAGGCTGAGGCAGGAGGATTCAAAATTCAAAGCCAGGCTCAGGAACTTAGTGATGCCCTAAGCAATTTAGTGAGACCCTATCTCTAAATAAAAAGTAGAAGGGCTGGTTTATGACTCAGTGATAAGTGTCCCTGGATTCAATCCCTGGCATACATACACACACACACACACACACACACACACACACAAAAGTCGTTGCCAAAGTTCACAGAGATTTATTTCCCCTGCAAATCTGGAAAAAGTGTACAACAGATAGAGTAGGAATCTTTTTCTCTTCAGCTGGGTTCTCAACTGAATTGAAGGAAGTATAGAGGATGACAAGACTATTATGCATCCTGCTTCAGACAGGAGAATCTTTCATGTATTTGTTATAGATTTTTAAACTTTCTGTAAACTTTTGTTGACAAACATCATATATTTAGCAAGGGTGTTATAAGGGTAAATAAAAACCAAAAAAAAGTCTCATAATAAAGGATAATGACTTTTATCCTACCCTTTTATTTCAGAGCATTTCATTAAAATATGCTTATAAATTCTTTTTCTGTCCTTTGAGATGTACAAAATCTTTTAAAACCTAAATCAGCCTCTTGCCTCCTTTACAAACCAGGGATATATTTTTTCAAAGGATTGGGAGTTATCTCTGAAATAGGATCATTAAGAAAGTAGTGCCCCTATTTTCAGTTCCTGACAATTAAAGCATAATCATGTGTCAGAACAATCATTAAGCAAATAAATTATAAATTAAAACCTAGTTTTAAGCAATTCTATTACCCTTGAAACCTACAAGATGAGTTACTTAGGAAATGTGTAATAAAAATGGATAAATTCTCATAATCTAAATAATTATTAACAGGTCAATGAATCTTACAAATGTTTTACTTAGTTTGTTAAAAATATATTTTGTCTGTGATTTCCCTTTCTCAAACAGTACCTAATAAACTAATCTCCAGCTAGAAGAATAAAATACATGTTGAAATTTTTTTGACTCTTTTATAGAAAGAAAAAATCAAGGAGCATACAATGTAATGCTGATTGGAGTTGGGGTGATTTTCCTATAATTCTGAAACGAGGAAGTACACTTCAGGAGAGACCATAAATACATAGAGTTTTCTCCTTTGTAAGTCTAACATCATATCCTTGTCTTCCGAGGTGAAATCCACGCAGGGCTGCCATTGCATTTTAAACTTAAACATTTGGCAAATAGTTTCCTTGACATGAAAAACAAACAAACAAACAAACATGCTGTGGAACTAAAGCCTGAAACTTTTTCCTTGTGCATTTTAAGAAAAATGGAAATCTCTTGTTTTGTTTTGTGTGTCCGTTTCCCCATGTTGTTCCATTATTTCTTATAATAGTCACTTACTTTAAAATGAAACTCGGTGTATTTTATCATAATTGAGCAGCAATCTGATAGGAAGCTTTAGGTGTTCTGGTTAATGCATAATCATTTGTAGTTGTTTTGAACTGAGTGAAAACAAAATGTGGAAATTCATGTTTCAGTATTTTATGTTCTACTCCATCTTTTATTGCACTGCTTCGTATACATGCACACAAAAATACAGTGGCTATTATTGAAAGTATTTTAAAATACCTTGCTGAGTTCTTCTAAAGTAGTCACTTTTTTTTTCACTTTAAAGAATTAAATAGTTGGGAAAGACAAGAAAGATAAAGATATATTCTTTTAAGTGTCTTCAATACCAGCACATAGCACACATGGCACAGTTGCTCTGTTTTCTTTTCAATAAATTGTTATGTTTATTATAATAATATTTTGGAAAAACCATCTTTTACTGTGCTTTATAGGGAGTGATCTGATTCATAGTTCATGTAGTTCATGACATAGCTTCCTCTGATAGAAATAGTATTTCACATTGTAGGCTTCTGAGGCCCTGGAATCCTTATACTCCTTTTATTTTAAAATGATCATATATTAAATAAACTCAAAAATATTCCATTCATATAATTATAGATGATCATTCATATAATTATAGATGACATGTAAACATACTTAAAAGAGCATAGCTTTTCAATGGAACCAAGACCTAAACACAAGGCTACTATAATAGCTCTGTAAATTCATCAAAACCTTTTAAGCACCTGGCCTCAGTTTTGTTATTTACAGTTACAAAGTTACAAGTATAACTGGGTTATACTTAATTACTTCCCCATACCCTTAGGTCACTTACAAAACAAATTCCTCTGTGTTTTCATAATTTATATATTTTTACAATTCTGATTTGATAAATAAATTTATGAGTGATAATTATCATGATAAGACTTAAATAATCTTTGCTAGTTTGAGTTGTCTTAATATATTTAATGATTTCAAATTTTCAAGGGTTTTGTCATCTATCCACACTAAGGATACTTAACAATTCTGGGACTAACAGTTTTTTAACTTTTTTAAAAAAATCACATAGAAATAGAAATTTCAGGAGTTGAAGGAAGAGAAAATTGTTAGAGTTTTATATTCTTTTTAAGTCCTTATGCATTAAATTTTCAAATAACTCAAAACTATCCTGAGGTTCTGTGAATTAAACTCAAAGTGATCCTTTTAAGTCATTATGAATTAAAAGCTCAGATAACTCAAAGAAATCAAGACAGTCTGTATCCAGCATTGGTATTTTTTGTAACCTTTGCAGACAAATGACAGATGTATGCTTTCAGGACTTTATTAGATATCCACAAGAAATTTCTGGGTTTATAGAAAGAATGTTCTAATCATATTTTTTTCTAGCCTTTTCTAGTTTCCACTTAGATAAAATTTATAATTTCCACCAGGCTGCAATCATATCAGACCCTTGGCCAGGATAACAGCTAATTAGAGATAGTCTAAAAATCTTTGTAGAAATCAAAGATGGCTGATTAGACAAAAGGTGCACTTTCTAGTTGCTTCATTACTCAGTATTCAACCAGCTGGAATACTGCTTTTCAGAGGGTTAGTTTGTGACAAATGGAATTCGCCGAACCTCAGTAACAGACAGAAAATCATAGAGACACAAAAATTTGGGTGCTTTGAGTAGAGAAGAAGAAAGAGTACATTGGAAACAGGGTAGTGGTGCCAGTGATGCCACTTCACCACAGAGGAGAGGGGTGACAAAGGTAGACAGAGTGAGAAACACAGTGAACAAATCTAGCATGATAGAACCTGAGGAACCAGAGACCATACAGTGAGCTAGGGTTTGAAAAGTGTTCCGTGTTTTTTGACTGGTGAGAGGAGAGATGAGATGAGATGGGAAGTATGCTTCAGTTTGCTGCTGTGGGAGCCAAAGAGATCATAACAAGCATTGCCACACTTGTCTCAGAAATCACCTGCCTTGTGACCTGGAGTGTGCCTGGTTGGCTGTGACTGAAACTGGCACAGAGTGGATTGTGCCCAGTGGAATTCGGGATGGTGATTTGGAGGAGAGTGTGGCTCACTTTCTCTTTGGGACTGGTAGCTCACAAGACCCCTGCAGGAGAGTCCACAAACTTGTCAGGCAGCACAATTGCCCTTGTCGTCTGATCCTGGACATTGGAATGCATGAGACCTGAAGACAGAAGGTTGCCACAATCCACAGGTGGAGACCTCAGGAACTTCCTGAGATCCAGATGCTCAGCAAATCTCAGCATTGTCCTGGTCCCACAGTGTGCTGATCTTACTTCTTTAGATCAGATATAAGCAAAGTTCCAAAGGTCCTATCAGAGCTAAACTCCAGCCTTGAGAACTTTCCAATTAGAACTCTGCATCAATTACAATTGTTGGCAGTTTTGACAACATCAATAGAGACAAGCCCTTCATTTTTCATTAAGAATTTATTTTCATTTTTTATTTTTCCTTTTTATTGTATTTGTGTACATTCTTGCTATGTTGATTTGTTAAAGTATATATATTATTGGTTAAAATATATATACACTTTAGAAATTTATTTTATTCCATCCATTTGTTGTTTCATTTTATTTTGTCATTTGAGAGTTAGGGTTTTCTTTCTTGGTTTGGTTTGAATTTTTGTTTGTTTTTGCTTCTCTTATCACTATGTCTCCCTTTTTCTTCCTCTTATTCTTTTCCCTGTCTCTTTCTCTCAATTTTGTTTATTTTAATTACTTTTTCTTCTCCTTTATAGCACTCACTTGATAGTTCTACTCTGCTTTCTCTCTGTTCATATTTTGAGTATTTTCAATTTTCTTTAACTTTTCTACCATAGTTTTTCTCTTAATGAATATTTAGTCCATATAATTCTGGTCCCCACAATCCAGGTTGTTGTGGCTATTAATAAGGAGGATGTTGTAGTTGGCATATGTTTAGTTTAATACTAGATCTAGTTCACGGCTTCTTCTTATTATTGCTATTGTTAGTTGCTGATTCCACCATTACTCTTGTTGTGGTAGGTGGTGATGTAGAGGTCATAGTAGATACTATGCATTTATTGTAATACTGTGCATTGTTTGTTATTTCTGTTGCTGACATTTGCTTAACCCTTTCCTGACATGTGCTGGGTAAGTAATAGTAACACTATGAATTTACAGAGTAGAGACTCTGAGTGAATCCTGCAACCCAGTCAAGGGACAGTACACCTTGCTCCACATGCAACCCTGCTCAAATTTTGATAATCATTTAACATATAGAATTGGGATGAAAAAGAAAAAAACACAAACTTCAAACCAATTATCAGGCTCCTAGTATAAATGGCTAGGGGGATGGCCATCAGATTGCACTTGTGGACATCTCTTCCTGTAGTAAAATGGAGAGAAAGGTGACAAGACAATGGCTCAGAGGAAACCACAGTGTTTCAGGAGCTATCTAAGAGTGTATTGAATCATTCCTTCTGGGGCAAACCAAAAGGAACTGGGGGTTGAAAGGAAAAACTTGGATTATAAAGAGCATATATGTTGAAGCTTACATATAAAAAATATATGGCTTATCACAAAACAAATAAAAAAGTACCCTCGCTAAATTGAAAAGATAAAAGTTTAGAGAAAGATTACAAAAATTGATGTTTAAAATGATTAATGAGCTAAAAGGAAAGTCCATGGAATGATTTAAGAGATCAAATGTAAGATGTAAATAACCATCTCAATTAAGAGCAAGGGATTATGAAAAGAAATGAAACAGAACTCCTGGAAATGAAAGACAAAAAAAAATCATACAAAAATTCAGTTTAAAGTATCACCAACAGATTCAACTACTTAGAAAACATAACTTTAGTTGTCAAAGACAGAGGAAACTTGAACACTCAGTAAACACTAAAGAAAAAGGAAAAAAAAAAAGACCATGATCAGAATGTACAAAAAATCTGTGCCAACATTAAGAAGCCAAATTTAGACTTCCTAATCCCTCCCCTTTTCCTGCTCCTCTCACTGCGTCTCCAGGTATCCTAGGCAAGGTTCCCCCTGTTTGTGTAAAAATTCATACATGTTGAGGTTATTATTAGCTTAGCCATCTAAGATACTGTTTCCAGTTATATTCTAGCTTCGCAAATGAGAGAAAACATTTGGCCCTTGAGTCTCTGAGATAAGGATACTTCACTTAGCATGCTTTTGCCATCTCCATCTATTTGGCTCCAAAAGCCATAATATAATTTTCTCTAATAGCTGAGTAGTATTACATTGTACATATGTATCAAAGTTTTTGAATCCACTCGTTGAGTGAGTTGCATCTGGTTTGGTTCCGTAGTCTAGCTATATTAAATTGAGCTGCTACAAACATTGATGAAGCCATATCTCTATAATATGCTGATTCTAACTTTTTTGGGAAAATACCCAGAAGTGGGGGAAACATAGAACCATGGGGAACACAAGGGGGGGGGGAATCATGGAATGGCATTAGCCTTGGCTAACTATGTGAATATACATTTATTCTTGATTGTTTGATAATGATTTCCCCCTCAATTGTAAGTCCATATTCAACTAATACAAAAAGAAGCCAAATTTAAGAGTAATTGTGATTGAAAAGGGCATAGACATACAGATTAATGAAATTAGGAAACTTTTCAGTAAAAAAACAGTAGAAAACATTCCAAACTTTAGGAATGAGATGGATATCCACATATAAGACACATAAATTCCCAAAGAGTCAAAATTAAAAGAGAACCTTTCCAAGATGCATTAAAGTCAAAATGTCTAATTTAGAGAATAAGGATAGAGTATTAAAATTTGCAGGAGAAAAAAAACCCCTCAGGTCGTAGTTAGAGACAAACCAATGAGTTTTGACTTCTCAACTCAGAGTTTAAAATCCAAGAGGGTTTGGGATAAGCTATCCCAAGCTCTGAAAGGAAACAATTCCTAATCGAAATTGCTCTACACAGCAGTTATCATTAGAACCAAACATGTTTGAATCAATGAAATTCAGTAGAGGAACAGTTAAGTAAATTAAAGTTAAGACCAGTTTAAATAAATGAAAAAAACCAAAATGTCAAGATATAATGAACTTCTAGCTATCAATAACTGAATATAAATGGTTTCAACTCTCCTATTAAAAAACATAGACTGGCAGAGTAGGCTTAAAAAATAATACAATAATACATTTCATTTCATATATATTCATTTTGTAGGCTAAGTAATCAATAAGCATAAAGTAAAGCATAAAACACTGTGGGTTCCTCCGAGCCATTGTCTTGTCGCCTTTGTCTCTATTTTGCTTTTATTACATAAAAATGGAGCTCAAAAGCAGGCAGGCATACCCATTCTCATATCCAACAAAGCAAATTTCAAGCAAAAATTAATCAGAATGGGCAAGGAAGATAACTTAATACTGGCAAAGGGAACAATGCAACACAAAGATATAAAAATAGTAAATATTTATTGCCCAAATGTTGGTGAATCTAATTAGATAAAATTACACTTCTTGATATTAAATTCCAGATAGACTACAATATAATAGCAGGTGATTTCAATGTGCCCTTATCAACAATAAACAAATCATTTAGACATAAAATTAACAAAATTATTTCCAGCCAAAATGAAACTTCAAATCATATGGATCTAATGTAATCCAGGTCCAGAGCTGACCTGCCCAGCTATCATGTACAGGTCCCTAGGCCTCTGGTCCAGGGCTGGTAGGAGTGCCCAGGACACCCACACCTGAGGACGTCATCTGGAGCCAATCTGTACACCCATTGCATACAGGTCCTCAGGCTCCTGGCCGAAGGTGGGCAGGCATACCAAGTACACTCACCTCCAAGAAACCGCACCTGCAGCTATCCAGCTGAGGCTCATACCCTCCAGGTCCAGATATATTGGGTCTATACCCACTGCCAATGAACCCAGGTCCTATCGGAACACATAGGAGGCCTGCTTAAGCCAGTCTTGTGCCCCCAAGACCCCAGGACTCAGTGAAGCACTCCTGCTGCTGCCATTCTACATCCAGAAAGTTTCCCTGCACACCCAACAGATTCCAGATCAACACCCTGGAGTGTGGATCCAAAAAGTGCAGCAAAATGAGGTTCCAGGCAGAAGCAGATTTCTAGAAGAAGATGGTCAATAGATGGTGGTGTCTGACCCAATTTTTTGTTTTTATTTTTGTGCTTATTTATTTTTTATTAAAAAATTAGTCATAGTACAATCAAAAATGCATATAAAGGGGGCTAGAGCAGTGGCTCAGAGGTTGTGGCACTTGCCTGGCATGTGCAGGGACCTGAGTTTGAGCCCCAGTGCCATGTGCTCAACAAAGTCTCTGACCAACGAAGACCACATGAAAAACTAGATAAAGTTGATTCTCTTTCTCTCTCTCTTACTGTCCCTTTCTCTTTGAAACAGAAAAAAATGCATATAAAGTAACAATATGATATGCATCTATTCTTAAATCAGAATTAACCCCTAAATCCCTCCCCATTCTCCCTCCATCTCCCCTCCCATTCTTGCCCTCTCTCCCCTCCTTCCTGATACATTTCTATGATTGTCCTAGATTATATATATATATATATATATATATATATATATATATATATATATATACCACAGTATTTGGATCCATTCATCCAGTGATGGGTATCTGGGTTGGTTCCATAATTTAGCTATTATAAATTGAGCTGCTATAAACATAGATTTTGCTATGTAGCTGTGATGTGCTGATGCTAACACCTCTGGAAGAATACCCAGAAGAGGGATAGCTGGATCATATGGTGGGTCCATCCCTAATTTTTTGAGAGTTCTCCACACTGCTTTTCAGAGTGACTGAACCCTTTGACCTGGAAACACAAAGCCCCATAAGACCTGCTGACTTTACCATAGGGAAACTCAATATTTAAAACTCCAGAAAACTCATCAAATAATGAGGAATAAAACTAAAAAAGGTTCTTTATTCTCACTAATATTTCTTTTAACCTAATTCATATAAATTCTACATTTAGAAGGTATAAACAATCACCCCAATTGATTCAAATTTAGTCATTTTATTGTTTATATTTGCTTTTCTTCTGGTCTTATCATTGAATGTGAAAGCTATGAAAATAGCTCCAACTAAAAATTTGAGTTTATTTTTTTCTTCTGTCATTTTCTCAAGATGAACCCTTCCTGGGTGTGCCTTTAGTGACCCACCTCTTCCAGCGTCATCCAATCTGCCTACAGTTCACAAACAGTACATTTGAACCAGGATGGAATGATTAGGTTATAACTTTCACAATCCAATCATTTCACCTCTGAACATTTCTGCATTAACAAAGGAGTTTTGAGGGACAGCATAGTCAAACCATAAGAGCAACTCATTGAACCTTTTCCCAAACAGTTCATATTTTAGGTCACAAAGCCAGTCTTAGTAACTACCAAAAAATTAATATAATCCCTTGCATTTTATCATATCATACTGGAATGAAAATAGAAATCAACAGCAAGAAAAAGTATAGCAACCACATAAATTCATGGAGATTAAGCAGCATCCTTTTGAATAAGGAATTGAGAGGAGTAATAAAAACTCCTAGAATCAAAGAGAATAATTATACCACATATCAAAAATCTCATAAACACTGTGAATATAGTTCTTAGAAGAAATTTTATAGTGTGAAGTGCTACATTAAAAAGAAAGACCCCTAATAAACAATGTAATGTTACATTTCAAAGCCCTAGATAAAATCCTTGTCAAACTAGCCAAAAGACAGAAAGAGGAATCAAATCAACAAAATTAAAAATGAAAAAGAACATACTACCACAGACATTTCTGAAATCCAAAGGATCATTAAGGACTATATAGTAATTTGAATACTAATTGAGATAAAAGTTTTTGTTTGCATTCTTGTTAAATTTTTTGTTATTAGACTCAGCCTATTTGTTGGTTTGGTGTTTATGTTTTCTTATTGATTTTGAAGACAATTTTACATGCAAATTAAAAATATATTTTATAAATATGTATTTTCTTAGATAATTATGCTTAATAACTTCAATATTTATATCTACCATTTAAAATCCATGCTTATATCTGTCCTCTAGTGTAGTGTTGAAAGAAAATAACTGTCAAACTAATTTCATGTGTAGGAAAAATACTGTGCAAAAGGAAAGTTGGACCAAACCCAAAGTTGAATTTGTCAGTAGCAGTCCTACGCAAAAAAGAAGCCCTAGAAAGAAATCATCTGGTAAAAATGAAGTGACCCCAGAGTAAAGTGTAGAAAATGCAGTAAATACAAGAAAAAATAATATTTACTATTTAAGAAAATTTTAGTAATTGTGAGCTTTCAAATAAGTGTATAATTACAATATAACAAAAATAGTAAAAAATCAGGGGAAGGTAAGGGAATTAAAAGTCTTAATGTCATAATATTGCCTAGAAAATGAAAAATATGTTATATATTTATAGAAAAATTTACCAATAAGGCAACTTCTATGATTTTTAAGTGAATAATCAAAGAACATATGATTAAAAATCTAATATAGAAAAGTATGTATGAAGGTAAGTTGTTTATTAATCCATAAGAAGAAAATATATGAGGAAAAAACAGTTTGAACAGGTTGAAAAATATAAAATGATGAGTAAAATGGTAGCATTTCACAATGACTATAAGTAACTGAATTAAATTCAATGACAAATAGTTGCAGTATTGTGTAGGCTAGATTAGAAAACAAAAAAATATCTATAAATGGAAAACATGAAGACCCAAAGATGTAAAAATGAAGAGGCCTGGTATACCATGGAAATATATACTGAAATAAAGTTGCTGTGATTATAATAAACTCAGAAAAGTAGACCTGAATATAGTTATATTGTGAAAATAAAAGTTTTTTTTTTCAGGGATGAGGACTGAACTCTGGGCCTTGTGTGTGCTAGGCAAGCACTCTGGCACTGAGCTAAATCCCCAACTCTAAATATTAAAGTGTTGATAATGGTAAATGTGCAAAATGATCAGGAAAAGTTTTAATTATGTACAAATCTGGCAACGACTTCTAAATACTTAAGGAAAAACTTGAGAAAATGAAAGAAGGAAAAAGAGAAACTCAAAATTTTAGTTGGAGCTATTTTCATAGCTTTCACATTCAATGATAAGACTAGAAGAAAAGCAAATACAAATAATAAAATGACTAAATTTGAATCAATTGGGGTGATTGTTTATACCTTCTAAATGTAGAATTTATATGAATTAGGTTAAAAGAAATATTAGTGAGAATAAAGACTATCCAAACACAAACCAAAGGTTAAAATTCAACAAGTACACTTATAAATAACCAAATAGTTAAAATATACTTTCAATTTGTCACAACATAATTTTGATTAATGGTAATAAAAATGACACATGTCTGAATCTAAGGAATATGGTTTAGAATGCATATTAGGTAATTTGCAAGCTTAAATGAACTCATATAAAAGAATAACACTGGAAATTATATTTTTTGCAATAAATTATAGACCTAAATTAAATAAGAAAAACATACCATGATCATGGATTAGCAAGATTAATATTGTTAAAGCATCAGTTACATATGTAGAAGAAAATCAACCACAGCACCATAAGTTATGTCTGTAATTCTGGCTACAGAGAAGGCTAAGGAGGGGGGATTACAAGTAACGGCAGTGTGGGCAACATACCAAGACACTGCCTTAAATAAAAATAAAAAGTGCTGGTGATCAGTGGTAGAGCACGTCAGGGTTCAAACCCCAGTATCTCAATCAATAAGTTAATAAAAAAAAATTCTACAGTATAAATCTTCTCAGAGTTCTGAATTATAGACATCATATGAAATTTTTATAAAGCTTAAGCAAGAAGGGAAAGCTGAATTTCATTAGTTTTGAAAATGGTCACACTAGTTCTTGGAAAATAGGACACTTATGACTGTGAGTTAACACCCACCATTTGATCAATATGCATTCACCCATGTGGGCATTATGGTCTCACTAGACTACCAAGAACAATAGGAGAAATAAAAATTGTCACTTATTGGGGCTGGAGTAGTGGCTCAGTGATTCCAGCCGTTCTGGCACTTGCCTGGCATATGTGAGGACATGGGTTTGAACCCCAGCACCATGTATACAGTGAAGTGTAAGAGCAACGAACGCCACATGAAAAACTAAATAAAATTGATTCTCTTTCTCACTCTCTCTTAAAAATAATAGTTGTCACATAATATAATGTTTAAAATGGGGTAATTTTAGGCCTTCAAGATCCTTCATAATCTCTTCTCTCACAGAGATTGCATCTAGATTCATTTAGAATTCTTTACTGATTCCAACTGTATTGATTTTGGTTTTAGATTCATTGGTGATAGTAGTCTTCATAACTTCTTGTAACTTCTGCATTTGTAGCTGAATTTAAATAATCTGTCCAATCGTTTGCTGTGTGGAAATGTTTAAGACTAGAAAACTAATATTAAAGTTAAAATTCTTAGAATGACATGGACCATGTCTTCTAGCTAAAATATTTGCTTAAGTTAAGAGAACATATAACCTCCCTACTTGGAATTTCTGAAGAAGAATTTTGACATTAATAAATTTATGTGGCATTTATATTTTCTTTATTTTTTAAAACTGATTTTCTTAATTTTCTTGTTTATGGTAGAGATGCTGCTTTCTTTTACTGTGTCAGCACATTTACTGTCCTTGAACTGAGGACACTTCAAGCTTTCTCTTGAACCACAGCTTGCTTAATTTATACCACTTCTTTCAACTTTTCTTAGGCATCCTTCATTATTGGTGGTTGTCTTCATTATGATGTGATGAGTTGGGTTTCTTAACATTCACATGACTTTCAGAGCTGCACATTAAGAAAGAAAACAGCAATTTGGGATTTAATGTGAAATATAAAATGTTGTCTCCTTTCATACTAAAGCTTCTTCTTCAAACTCTAGTGTATATTCTTTTGGAAATTTACTATCACGTCTTGTTTGGAGATTACATAAGTATTTCAATTGTCTGCATTTGCACAAAACAGAAAAAACAGAGAAGGTTTTTACATAATTTAAAAGAATTGAGTGACATCTTTAGGAAACCAGAAAACTGGGGGAAATTGAAATAGTTTCCAAGGCCTGGCCAATTAGTATGAATTGATTGGTAACTTTGGGTCTTGGAAATGGAAAAAATGTTCAAGTAATGTGACAAAGAATCCATATTTGGATACAAAAAATATGCATCAGATACCTTTGTTTGTATTACTGAATGATTTCCCAGGATCAAAGATTTTAAATAACTATTATCCTTTTTAAAAATCATTACATTGTTTTAAAAAGGATGAAGCATGGAAATCACAACATGTTGTCAAAAAAATATGTATTTCATTATCCAAACCAGAACCTTAGATGAGATCGAAGTGGTAGAAATAAGATTGTCTCCTGAACTTGAAAGGGTCATAATGTTTGGTAGAGAAGGGAGTGAAGCTAAAAATAGGGCAATTGGAATGTGGTTTATACTTTCTAAAAGGTCATGAATATATCATTTTGGAAATAGAGTTTTAGGAGGAAGAAGTTCATTTATGGACTCTACAAAGCCTGCTTTCAGGCACCTTAGGATTAAATATGCAACATCTTAATGGGTAATAATAGTCTGGGTTGTTTTTCTTTTGATTTTTCTTGATATTGACCACTATTAGATCTCTTTCTCTGTAAATAATGAAAGTGATGTTACTGTCTTATAAGAGGATGAGTTTCCTAGGAAAAATGGTATAAATTTAACTATCTGATCAATTGAGCAAGAGAATGGGCTTATTGATGTTAACTGTCACTTAACTGCCAACATTTAATCCTTGGCACTCAAGCTAGCAGGACTGGGAAAGAAATGTGTAAAATTTCATTTTAGCAACCAACCCCCCTGAAACAACAGAGAGATAAGTCATTAAGATTTAGAAGAAGAGGCAAAGAGGTGTTTGCAGTAGTTTCAGCTCCCTTTTGTACAGTGATCTGAGTCTGAGGGCGGTGGTTGGAGGCTGGATCTATTATTTACTTTAGATCTAAACTTCTTTTATTTATTTATTTTGGTCAGAGATTATTTTTTATTTTTTAAAATTTTTTATTAGTTGAATATGGAGTTACAATTGAGGGGTAATCATTATCTAAAAATCAAGAACAAATGTATATTTACATAGTTAGCCAAGGCTGATGCAATGTCATGGATGCCCCCCTTGGGTTCTCAAAGGTTCTATGTTTCTCCCAAAAGAACCCCTGTGTTAAATGAACTTCTTGTGGAGGTCAGAGTTCTCCTTCTGAGTTGATTTCCCCATATTCCCTCCCTCTAGTCTCCTAGATATCCATCTTAATTCCTCTCCCTTCCCTGCCTGCCCTCCCTACATCTCCAGGTATCGTAGGCAATGAACCCCCGTTTGTGTAAAAATTCATACATGTTGGGGTTATTATTAGCTTAGCCATCTAAGATACTGTTTCCAGATGTATTCTAGTTTCCACAAATGACAGAAAACATTCGGCCCTTGAGTCTCTGAGATAGGAATACGTCACTTAGCATAATTTTTTCCATCTCCATCCATTTGGCTTCAAAAGCCATAATATCATTTTCTCTAATGGCTGAGTAGTATTCCATTGTATATATGTACCAAAGTTTTTATATCGATTCATCAAGTGAGGGGCATCTGGGTTAGTTCCATAGTCTAGCTATAGTAAATTGAGCTGCTGTAAACATTGATGAAGCCATATCTCTATAATATGCTAATTATAACACTTTTGGGAAAATATCAAGGAGTGGGATAGCGGGTCATAAGGTGATTCCAGCCCTAATTTTTTGAGGAGTCTCCACACTGCTTTCCATAGTGGCTGAACCAGTTTGCAGTCCCACCAGCAGTTTGACAGTGTTCCTCTTTTCGCACAGCCCCTCCAGCATCTGTCGTTATTCGTATTCTTTATTTTTGCCATTCTAACAGGAGTGGGGTTGTATCTTATTGAAGTTTTGATTTGCATTTCTCTTATTGCTAATGATACAGAGCACTTTCTCATATATTTATAGGCTTTCTGAACTTCCTCTGGTGAGAAGTTTCTTTTTAGTTCTATGGCTCATTTATTGATTGGATTATTTGTGATTTTGGTGTTTAGATTTTTTTTTTTAGTTCTTTGTATATTCTGGATATTAGCCCTCTGTCCGAGGTGTAGCAGGCAAAGATTTTCTCCCATTCTCTTGGGTCTATCTTGACACTCTTGACTAATTCTTTAACTGTGCAAAAACTTTTAGTTTAATTGCATCCCATTCATTTATTCTTAACTTTACTGCTTGCGCTATGGGAGTTTTGTTAAGGAAGGTGCCGCCAAACTCTATGTCCTATAGTGTTGATCCCACTTCCTTTTCAAGTAAATTTAAAGTTGCTGGTTTAATATCTAGATCTTTGAACCATTTTTATTTAATTTTTGAGTAGGGAGAAAGGTAAGGATCCAGCTTCAGTTGTCTAAACATGGCTGTCCAATTTGTCCAACAACTTTTGTTGAATAGGCTATCTTTTTTCCACACTATGCTTTTGCCCCCTTTATCAAATATCAAACAGTTAAAAATATGGGGATTCATCTCAGAATCTTCTCTTCTATTCCATTGGTATTCAGTTCTTTTTTGATACCAATACCATGCTGTTTTTTGTTACTATGGCCCTGTAGTATAATTTTAGGTCAGGGAGTGAGATACCCCCTTACTTCTTCCTTCCTGCAGATTAATGTTTTGGCTAATCTGGGTCTTCTGTTATTCCATACGAACTTGAGAATTGCTTTTTCTATATCTGCGAAGAATGACATTGGTATCTTGATGGGGATTGCATTAAATCTGTATAGGGCTTTGGGTAGAATGGCCATTTTTATTAGATTAATTCTGCCTAACCATGAGCATGGAATGGTTTTCCATCTACTCAGGTCTTCTGCAATTTCTTTTTTTAGTGTTTGATAGTTTTGACTGTAGAAGTCCTTAATATCCTTTGTAAGGTTAATGCCCACGTATTTCATTTTTTGGAGGAGATGGTGAATGGGAGCGATTTCCTGATTTCTTCTTCTGCGGACTTGTTGCTGGAGTAAAGGAAAGCTAGTGATTTACTTGTGTTGATCTTATAACCAGCCACTTTGCTGAAGTTGCCTACAAGCTCTAGAAGTTTTCTTGTAGAGTTTATTGGGTCTTCTAGGTATAGGATCATGTCAACAGCAGATAGAGAAAACTTAACTTCCTCTTTTCCTATACAAATTCCTTTATTTCCTTTTCTTGCCTGAGAGCTCTGGCAAAGGTTTCAAGGACTATCTTGAACAAGAGTGGTGAAAATGGATATCTTTGTCTTGTTCCTGAATTCACTGGAAATGTTTTCAGTTTTTCTCCATTGAGAATAATGTTGGCTATGTGTCTGTCATGGATGGATCTAACACAATTAAAATATCTTCCCTTGATCTCCATCTTCTCCAGAGTTTTGAGCATAAAGTGGTGTTGAATTTTATCAAAGGCTTTCTGCACCAATTGAGATGATTATATGATTTTTGTTTTTAATTCTATGTGGTGAATCATATTTATTGATTTTGCACAAGTTAAACCAGCCTTGTTTTCTTGGAATGAAGCCCACTTGATCAAGATGTATTATATTTTCAATGTATTTGGATCCGATTAGCTAGAATTTTATTAAGGATTTTTTGCATCTATGTTCATCAGGGAAATTGGTCTGTAGTTTTCTTTTATTGATTTATCTTTTTTGGATTTTTGTATCAGTGTAATATTTGCTTCATAAAAAGTGTTTGGGAGTCCTCCCACTCTATCATTTTCATGGAAGAGCTTGTAGAGGATTGGTGTTAATTGTTCTGTGAAAGTTTGGTAGAATTCTGCTGTATATCCATCCGGTCCTGGACTTTTCTTTTTTGGAAGAGCTTTGATTTCAGTTTTGATTTCACTATTTGTGATAGATTGGTTTAGATTTTCAATATCCTCCTGTGTTAACGAGGGGATGTCATACGTGTCCAAGTACCTGTCCATATCTTCCAGATTTTCAAACTTGGCATAGTATAAATTTTCAAAATAGGTTCTGATAATCTTCTGGATTTTGGTTGAGTCTCTGGTGATATCACCATTTTCATCTTTGATTTTGTTTACTTGCTTTAGTTTGTTCTTCCTTTTGGTGAGATTGTTAAGGTGTCTATCAATCTTGTTTATTTTCTCAAAGAACCAACTCTTTGTTTTGTTAATAATTTATATTGTCTTTTTTCTCATTTTCACTAATTTCAGCTCTGATTTTAATTATTTCCTGTCTTCTATTAGCTTTGGTATTGGATTGTTCCTCTTTTTGCAGGTGTTTGAGTTGTAGTATATCTGGGCTCTTTCTAGATTTTTTATGTGTGCACTCAGTGCTATAAATTTACCTCTTAAGAATGCCTTCATACTGACCCAGAGATTTCCGTATGTTGTTTCCTCATTCTCATTCATTTCCAAGAATTTCTTGATTTCTAGCCTCATTACCTCTTTTATCCATCCTTTGTTTAAGAGGGAATTATTCAATTTCCAAGTATTTGAGTGGTTTTTGTTGTTTCTCTTGTTTTTGACTGCTAAGGTCATAGCATTGTGGTCTGACAGAATTCATGGGATTATATCTACTTTTTTGTATTTGTTAAGATTACCTCGGTGAACTAGGATGTGGTCTATTTTAGAAAAGGAACCATGACCTGCTGAGAAGAAGGTAAATGCAGTTGACTTAGGATGGAATATTTTGTAGATGTCTGTTAAACCCGAGTGATTAATAGAGTTGTTCAGATTGGAGATGTCATTATTAATTTTTTGTTTCGATGATCTGTCTAGTGTTGATAGTGGTGTATTGAAGTCCCACACTATTATTGTGTTGAGATCAATGAGGGGATTAATGTCCTCAAGTATTTTTTCCATATATTTGGGGAGTTGTAAATTGGGGCATGAATATTAATTATCATTGTATCTTCTTGATGAACTGTCCCTTTTAGTATGATAAAGTGTCCCTCTTTGTCCTTTCTGAATAGTTTACCTGGAAATTAATTTTATTAGAAATTAGGCTCACCACGCCAGCTAGTTTTTTTGGGCCACAGGCCTGGTAGACATTTTGCCAACATTTCACTTTCAGCCTGTGTCGATTTTTGAGTGTTTAGTGTGTCTCCTGTAGACAACATATTGTTGGATTTTGGTTTTTGATCCAATGAGCTAGTCTTTGTCTTTTAATTGGGGCATTGAGACCATTCACATTCAGAGTTAGAATAGATTTGGGAAACTGAGTCTCAGACTTTGTGACTATTATAGAGTTTTGTGTCATCTTGGAAGTCATTTGGTGTGTATTGTGGTTATTGATTCACCTTTGTTTAGGGTTTAGGGTATTATTAGCATTTTCTTATGAATGAAGAATATCCTTGAGAATATTCTGTAGTGCAGGATTTGTGTTCATGTATCTTGCTAACTTGAGTTTATCATTGAAGTATTTAATTTCCTCATTACATTTAAAGCTGAGTTTTGCAGGGTATATTATTTTGGGGTTAATTGTAAAGTGAGGTAAGTTCTCATTTATGATTTCGCTTAGAAGATTCTTTTTTTTTTTTAATTATTTTTTGAACAACCTTACACGATTTTAACAAAATAATATAAAATG